>JASDDO010000191.1:0-250000 GCA_030015575.1 Agapanthus africanus | reverse complement strand
GTCTTTGTCGTGAATGATGGTGATCGTAATTTCCTTTGCCATTATTCTAATCCCTTTATATGTCTTTACTTATTACCTTCTGTACACCATAGTTAAGTTTGTTGGGTTTCTTCCTTCCCTACCGTTCGGCACCTGCCTATGGTCTGGAGGAAGACTATCCAATAAGCTCAATAGGTGTACCCTCTCCTAATCCTAGGAGCCCTCACAACCTGAGAGAAGGTAAAGAGAAAAGACAACCGAATAATCCTATTCAATCTCTTCAGAACCAGAATCCATCCTCGAAAAAGTTCCTTCGAGTTCGTATATAACCATACGATGGATTTATCCAATGGAAGTGGATGTACGTAGTAATACGGGGTGTTCTGGAGAAATGCAAAGGTGATATAAAAGTGGCATTGATGTATGCGACACCGTGACATTCCAAGAGTCAAAGTGTTTTAAGAAGGTTCGGTTAACTTGGTTTCATGAGTTTTAGTCAAAAGTCGGGTCATAGTCGCAGCCAGAGAGAGAGAGAAGAAACACTCAGCGTGCACTCTAACCTAGATCAGAATGGTTAATCATTTTATCTAATCTGGATGGCTACCATTGTTTCCTCGAATTCTCCTCTAAACCTAAAAGGAGAATTAGTCTGAATTACCCGAGGAGTAGTCCTACTCATCAGTGGGAATCGGGATCCAACTATCATCGCATGATAACTTGATGGAAGCCATTCAAGTTACCACACTCCAGAAAGTATGCGCAAACCTGGTAAGTTTCCTGTATGTTTGAAACTCCCGATAAGATTTTTACCCCAAGCGGTTTATGACCTTGACTAGGTCAACAAACCATAAACTGCTAGTCAAGTTCAACCCTTTATTATCCTGGATTGCATTAAACCCATCCGCACGTGCCCTTGACTAGGTCAACAAGGCCGCACGACTGTCCTAACCAATCGCATTTAAAATGCAACAAATAAGCACCACTTTGTTGGAGATAGTGCCCTCAGAGTCAATTATTGGATCACAGGCACGTGATTGCAATGATTGAGGGAGGACCTGTCCCAGTAGGACAGTCTTACTCAAGATGATAGTATGCTATCTGGTTTATCTTTATCATCGTGTACTGCTTTAGGTGACCTTACGGGTCGCTATTGCACGTTGATAGAGCCCCTAGGATTCTTGCTTGACTACCAGCAATATGAGGGCGATCATATACGTGAGAGCTGGAGTCTATAAGCACATCCTTAAAAGGTCCATAGTCGTGGGAGTTTCGAGACAGGGCATCGATACTCCGGAGTAGACTAGTGTATACAGTCGAGACCCCGACGAGGGGCGATGGCCGGTCTCACAAGCCACTGGTGTCAGTTGGTTCACCTAAGATGTATACAGGTGCTCATTGGGTTATGAGTACACCGGACAGGACTCGCCGGGAACCTGCTAGTTGGGATTATACCAGACGTCAGATAGCAGTTCCCTGGTGACATGTGTACAGGTCAGTTCATTGACCCGAGATCGTCATTTGTCTCGTGTGAGTTCCCACTGTGCTTTGATTACTACCCTACCACGCTCAAAGGAGACGTGCAAACAGGTTTTAGTTGGGTACAGTCCCGAACCATATGGAGGCAGTGAGCGGATCTGCAGGGGTTCGTCTCTCCCGGTATTGGGGGTGAGGTCGCGCTGTGTCTAGGAGAGCCAGTACATGAAAAGTCCTTGGCCAAGGCAGGAGATTTGCTGGTAGGTATTCCAGTAGTATCTCAGGGTGTTCTGGGCTACACTCCGACACGACTTGTACCGCTTTTGGGGGTCTGACTTTTACCAACCCCCTAGGCCCACCATGCGATGCTCATAGACGAACGGACCGGACTGTACGGATATTGTCACTGACAGGCTCAGTAGGGTGTCAGGATGAGTTCGCTCATCGACGACCCTTTTGATCAATAGCTGGTAGCCCGTCACGTATGGCTAATACCTCTGACGTGCTAGTGGTTAAATCCACAGCCATAGTATTGACGAGTCTTTAGAGTCCACCACACACAGTGACTCAGGTTTCGGGCGAAACGCTGTAGAGGCCGTATGGAGATATGGCAGGGTTCGATCAGATACGTGTGGTATTGCACGGATCGTGATCGGACAGTTTTTACTGGTCGGCTTTGGCTTAAGCCGGATCCTAGTATTAGACAGTGTAGATTTTGTCTCTTTGCATTTGTATTCAGTGGGAATACAAATACGGGCATGTATATGCAGTAGCGGGGTTTTCCTGTAATTTATTACGGGATCAGTTTTCTGAAGTTGCCAGTTTGCATTCCGTTCATGCCGGTTTTCCTTTGTTCCTTCACGGCCGGACTTTCTGATGGAGGGGGTTATTTGCAGTTTGCAAATAACTTATTTGTGGAGGGGTCCTTTGTAATTTGGTGGCATCATGATGGTTCATGCATGATGAGATTCTTTATTGGTCTTTTCCTTTGCTTTTTGAGATTGGATTTGGATGTGGATTGATTAGAAATTGGGTGACCATTTTATTCTTAGATTCATTCCTTTTTCCTCCCCTTGCTTTATGCTTGCTTTATTCTCCACCATTAAGGATGAGGGCCGGCCACTACTAGGAGGTGGTGGGGTTTTTATTTTTGGTAGAGAAAAAATCATTGATCTCTCATTCTTCTTGCTACAAAAATACTAGTTCACTCCAAAAGTTCTTTTCATTCCTCCATCACCATGGCAACCTCACAACCCCAAAGAGACATGCTTTCTACACTTGCCTACAGCATCCCTTGGACGCGTCGGCCAGCCAACTTCGCGCTCGAGTTGCCTCGGTCAAGAGGTGGGAGCCCGTAAAAGAGTCCGGCTACGTGGTGCCCTTTCCGACGAGGACGTGACGAACAGAGATCCCGCGGGAGATCGGAGTGGAGACGAAGACCGAAGGTCACGGATCGCTTGGTATACTTCTCTACTCTTATTCTAGTTTGCTAGTAGCTAGGTTAATGGCCCGATCCGGGGTAAAAGTGCGCGGTGGTGCCGGTTTGCAAGTTTCGCAAAGTTTTTGTTTCCGCGTTTCCGGCGTCGGATCGACGGCCGGGACGCCGCCGTGCACTTACACACTTAGCTACCGAACACTACGCCTTGACTAGGTCAACAAACGCAGCACGAATACTAAATAATACTCATAAGAAATGACGGAGGGCTACGGCTGGTTTTTGGCAAAAAACCTTTAACGTAATGAACTTGCTATCGTTGAAGGAATCCAAGTGGTTTTATAAATATATAGTAGCGAACACTTTTGCTAAAGAGGTCACTCCCGGTGAAAAGATCTTGGCTCTTTCCCCGTCGAATGGGGTGCAGGATATCCCAAACTGAATACCACGATGCAAAGCAAAAAATAATCGACTATAGTAAAGTTATTACGTTGACGCAAACTTTTACTCAAGGGGTCACTCCCGATGAAGGGATCTCGGCCCTTGTCTTATCGAATGAGGTGCAGGATATTCCAAATGAATACCACGATGCAAAGCAAAAGAGAACGTCTGTAATGTCAGGTTTTAAAAACATGGTTCCAACAACATCATATAAATAGGTTTGTTTTATCCTTGTATTGATAAAAATCTATGCAGTCCCATCAATTAATCACACCAGAAAAGAACGAAAATAAAATGTACGTATATGCCATCCGCATTCGCCACTGGGTCCCGTCATCACCCGTTAGGTTACTTAACTAACGACAGAGCGGGGACTGGGCTAGCGCGGGTGCAAAACATATACAATATCTACTAGTATATATAAATATATATATAACATTCGTCCCATGCATGATATAAAGCAACATCACAGAAACATCACAAAAACAACACAGAATGGTGGATAATTTGGAGCCCCGAGTTTCACTTGAGCCGCAAGTGAGACCCGACGTTCCCTGTCGTGTGGATAGCATGTGCAATGAAACCTAGACCCCTACGAGCGCGGTAAGTTACCCGCCAAAACCAGAAGTGAGGCAGCCCCCTTCAACAACGTGAATGGGCCACCCGGCAGTTCTCGGAATCCGGTAACTTGAGCGCCCCTCTGTGGGTCATACCTATACCCCCTACGAGTGCGGCGAAGAGCCCGCCAATTCTAGAGTAAGGTTCCCTCCGTCCCAACGCCATGAGATGCAGACCCGTTGCCCTCTAGAATCCGGCTATTCGTGCACCCCACCGTGGGGTAATCCTAGTACAGAAAAGAAAATAATATACAAGGGTGATATCGACCTCACCCCGGTCGTGTCCCAAAAGAATAATATACAAACTGGTAATGACGACAGTCCACATGTCGGACGCTCGTCCCGCAATAACAAATGTACAAATGAAATAAAACTGTACTAACATTGCACCATTGCTATCCACCACGACGATCCAACCAACATCACAGCACAACACAGAACATCAACGTGAATGTCACGTTCGCAAACCCGTCTAAAAGACATATAGCAGTTAGACGGGTTTACCGATCAAATGACATTCACGGTCGCAGAATATAATGTATGTACTGTTAAACGCCCACCTAAATTATCGATTGACAAATTTCCAAATTAGCCCCAATAGCTAAACAACATTTCACTGAAACCTGGGCCAAAACAGAATATCACAAAAATCATAATTTCACATCAGGGGGATACAGTAAAAATTTGGAAGCTCGTCGCCACTAAATGGCCGCGGATCCGCGGCGGTTTAGAGGCTTCAGGGGCTCAAATTTTTCCAGTATCCTTAGAATTGCCTGCACGGATTTTTAAGCTACTCCAAATAATTTTTTGAACACCTTTTAAAAACGACAGCAAACAGAAAATTGAAATCGTGATTTCGGTTAAATCCGTCGATCGATCTTGTAAGCACGTCTAAACAAGCTAGTAAAGGGTTTAAAGGGTGGCTCTGATACCATGTTGGGTCCCGGCAGCGCCCCGGCCGTCGAAACGCGGCCAAAATGCGGAACAAAAATTTTCGAAACTGGCGCTACCGCTACCCGATTTACGGATCGACCTTAAACCCTAAACTAGCAAACTAACTAAGAGTTAGAATCGTTATACCGAGTTGATCCGTGTCCTTCGGTCTTCATTCCAAGCTCCTAGCGATTCCTTGATGTGGTTTGGTTGCCGGTCTTCCTCCATCTCCGATGATCCACCCGAGGGAAACGGCGCAAGCTCCAACCTTGTCGAACGAGATAACCGACGCTCCAACGTCGCTAGCGATGAAGAGTGGGGGTGTATGAAAGTGTCACTACATTTTTTTCTCAAACCATGAGCTCAAAATGAAACTCAAGAAGAAGAAGACGAAGGAGGATGTGAACTTTTGGCATGAGCAAAAGAAATTTGGCTAAGTATTTTTCTTGTGTAATGAGAGAGTGGGAGTATGTGAACAAATGAAAATGAATCCCACAAAAATTGTGGCCGGCCCCCCCTCTCATTTCCATCAAAAGAAAAATCATTTCCAATTAGTCAATTGCAATAAAATAATAGCAACCATGCTTTGACCCATGCCATTCAACATGTCCATGACCATGCCTCCTTTTCCACCTCATTTACAAAAAACAAATGAATTTCCATAAATGGAAAATCATGTAAATGAGGTGGTATCTTCTAGAAGCTATTCCGTATAAAATACGGAATACTTCCCGGTACATGTATCGAAATACACATACGCGTATTCGTACCAAAATACGAATAGCCGAGAGAGAAAACGAATAGTGAACAATAATACTAGAATACATATATATATATAAATACATATGTAAATTATTAAATCAAATCCTGATTTAATAATCTGGCTTAATCCTAAGCCGCTAGTATTATCAACCGTCTGATTAAAATCTGCGCAGCAAGTGCACATATTTAATCGGACACCTGTATGTATCAACATACGCCATGTACACCATATCGCTTGAACCGTGAAAACCCTCTGTATGGGACTCTAAAGACTCGTCAATACGCTGGCAGTGGGTTTAACCACAAGCACGTCAGCGGCACTAGCTGTACGTAACGGCTACCCAGGTATTGAGCGAAAGGGAGGCCGGCGAGCAAACTCATCCTGAACCCCTACTGAGCCTGACAGTGACAATATCCGCACAGTCCGGTCTGTTCGTATAAGAGTATCGCATATCGAGTCTAGAGAGGTGGATAAAGTCAGACCCCCAACAACGCGACATTTAGTGTCGGTATGAATCCCATCACCACCTGAGAAACTATCGATCCTGGATCGGTAGTTCTCGTCCACCGTGACCATGGATTTATGGTGATGGCCATCCGTACACAACGCGACATCAACCCCCAATACCGGGAGAGACGAATCCTCGACGATCCGATCACTGCCTCCATGTGGCTCGGGACTGTACCCAACTAAAACCTGTTTGCACGACTCCTTTGAGCCGTGGTAGGGTAGTAATCAAAGCACAGTGGGAATTCACACGAGACAAATGACGATCTCAGGTCGACAGACTAACCTGTACACATGTCATATGGGAACTGCTATCTGACAATAGGTATAATACCAACTAGCAGGTTCCCGGCGAATCCGTCCAGTGTACTCATAACCCAATGAGCACCTGTATACTATCTTAGGTGAACAAACTAATACCAATGGCTTGTGAGACCTGGCCACCGCCTCTCGTCGGGCTCTCGATCAGTATACACTAGTCTACACTGGAATATCGATGCCCGGTCTCGATACTTCTACGACTAGGGACATTTAAGGATGTGCTTATAGACCCCCAGCTCCCACCTATGTGATCGCCATCACAATGCTGGCAGTCAAGCAAGAATCCTATGGGCTCTATCAACATGTATATGATGATAAAGACAAACCAGATAGCATACTATCATCTTGAGTAAGACTGCTTTATCGGTATAGGTCCTCACTCAATCATCACAATCACAAGTCCGCGACTATGATAATTGCCTTGAGGGCACTATAGCCAACACCTGCCTGTATGCGTAAACAACCAATCTATTGGCCATAACCTGCACCTTTGAAGCTCCTGTTTCAAGCAGCTGCACTCCACAGCTAGCCTCACCAAATCCATTCCCTCTTTCTCCACCAAAATCAAATCATGTCTTTTATAAAGTTTTTTCCTTCTTTTCTGGGGGCGGGGTGGGGTTGGGGGCGGGGGGTTTGTTTTGATAGTAGACACGGGGAACAGTTCTACTTGGGAAACTTAGGAGGTGAGGAGGTTATGGTTGTGACATGGTGAAGGAGACTGATGAGATGAGAGCAAGTTAAAGAAAGGGTAGGAAAGGAAATATATGCACTAACCTAACCCAATTCAACAACTTAACTAACTACAGATTACGGTCGACTTTTGGGGGTGGTATTTAGAAATACCAATTTTTGGGTCTATTTTTTTTTCCCAAATATGCAAGTTTTTGGGTGTTGTCAGTTGTCTATTAATTAACTTGACTTTCTATTTCCATGACATTTTCTCGAAGAAACAATGACTGTACAGTTTATGGTGCTTTATAAATATGCCCAAGGCCGAGCGCTTCCCCCTAAAGAAACAGGGTGGCATGGTATTCCACAGGAGAGGTTAATAACGTGGCACACATATTGTGTGCGGGCATATATCAATTCCTGGCATACTTTGGCCGCTTTACGGCCAAAGCTGCAGTCAAATCGAGAGTTTGGCCAACACTATCATACTTTTCATGTTTACATTAAACCATTCTATAATTGTTTTAAAAATAAGTTTTTACGGAAATCGAGGTGGTTGACTTGCCGAATGATTTAGTAAGCACTAGCTGATTTATCGCTGATATATGATGGAGGATTTGTTCCTGATTAATATGCCTAAAGGAAATCTATACGATGGTGGATTTTGCATCTGTTAGACCTTCTTCATGTTTTTTCATGTGATTTTTCATTTTTATGATTAATTTCTTTTTTTTTAAATGAAAATTTGTTTAGAAGTGATTTCTAGAATTATGCAATGTGCTGGCATTTGCTATATGAAAGTTTAATATGCCCTAGGCCGGGCGCTTCCCTCTAAAGAAATGGGGTGGCGTGGTATTCCACGGGAGAGGTTAATATCGTGGCGCACAAATTGTGTGACGGGCATAAATTAATACCTGGCTTACTATGGCCGCTTTACTGCAAAAGCTGCAGTCAAAGCGAGAGTTTGGCTCACACATTGTTCTTTAAGTAATTTTTTTCAGAAATTGAGGCTATTGACTTGTATATAAACATTAGCTGATTTATTGCTGATCTACTTTTGACGATTCATTTGTGGTTAATATGCCTCGAGGAAAGATTTTTGATGGTGGATTCTACTTCTGTCAGACTTTCAACATGTTTTTGTAATCTGATTTCTCAATTTTTTTTAAAGAACTTTATTAAAAAGTTGTTAAGAAGTAATTTATAGAATTGTGTGCATTTTCTGTTTGAAAATTTTAATGCCCCCTAGGCCGAGCACTTCCCTCTAAAGAAATGAGGCGGCGTGGTATTCCACAGGAGAGGTCAATGTAGCGGCACACAAATTGTTTGACAGGCATAAATCAATTCCTGGCTTACTTTGGCCGCTTTACTGCAAAAGCTGCAGTCAGAGTGACAGTTTGGCCAACACTAATTACCTCATTGGTCATGATCACATATAATCATTTAATTTTAGCAAAAAGCTGATGAACGTCTTATTTGCCTCAAATAACTTGTCTGTTGAGTATTGAGCATCTTTATTATTATTATTATTATTATTATTATTATTATTATACCAAAAGCTGGCTCATTGCTGCTGTTATAGTTATAGAGGCAGACATTTTAAATTGTTGATGATTTTAAAAAGGAGCCAGCCTCGTTGTATTTATCAATGTTGAAAATAACGATAACGTAAAGCTTAGCGTTCCGTCTCTAAAAATAGCGTAGCGCAAAGCGTAAGCTACGTGAATTATTGTTAATTAATTTTAATAATTATATTTATTCATACTAAATCGTAAATTACTTTTAAAATTAAAAAAAAGAGTTGAGAAAATAATGCAAAATCTAGTAGAATTGATGTAATCAATTTAACAAGTTCACATTCATACTTAGGCATTCAAAGTAATCAAGCGGAATTGGTTTTTCTTTATCTTTAGGTTATGGAGAATTGAAAGTTGGAGAATGTAGTACATAAATACTAGATTTCCTTGATCTATTGAAGCTCAAATCCAGTTTAATAACAAAAATTGGTATATAAAATCTTATTTACAAATAACATAGGCTATGCTATCACTATCAATTCATTGCATAACGTAAGCTATTTGTAAAAATAACGAAAAATAGCATAAGTTACTTTGTATTTAAGTTATTTGGTTGAGTTACGTAGCAAATAGGTTGAGTTATGCTACATAACGCAAAGTAACGAGTTACATAACGAGTTTTTTTTTCAACATTAGTATTTATGAAAGATCTCTTCTTTTTCGACAGTTTGATATTTATGCTGTGGCTTATGTCCATTTATATTCTTTCTTTGTAATTGTTGCAGGTTCGTGGGGGTAATGGAGAAATATCCGCCGTACCAATCAATCTTGCAAAGCTATCATACGGAGAAAGCCAGATGTTAGACAAAGCATTCTATGAAGAGGAGGTGAAGAGGCTCTGCTTGGCATTTGAACGGCAGGTAGAAGCCGTAAAACTGACTGAAACACCATCGATTTCCATCTAATTTTGTTTGTATAATATGAATCGAGGCAAGTAACAAATATTGTGCATGCATAACCTTGAGTATGTACGTGTCAATTTATATTTATGTTCAAATCTTAAAGGGCTTAGTAGTTTCTTTTATCAGACATCTTGAATAACCTTTCTTACGAGTTAATCATATAAAATCCCACCATAGCTTACCTCATATAGTACTTATGGCCCCTCGAGTGATTTAATAGTGCAAAAATCAAAATTCTAAACACTCAAATTTAACTCTATAAACAATTCAAATGATTGTATAATTTAAGTCTAGAACTTGGTTGGTTATTTAGAGTAGGCTTTGAGTGTTTTTGAGGGTTTTGGTTGATGATCAGAGGTGTATCTATGGTTATAAATCAGTTGAAGCGGTATAAGTGCTGTATGGGGTAATCAACAGTGGTGTTTTGTGCTACTTACCATTTCATTAATCGAATACTGGTTTACCATTCCTTTCATGGAGACGAGATTTTTTCTTCAAACTTGTTCAGTCATTTCATTATTCACTTTGTTATGCAGTTCCATTATGGTGTTTTCTTTGCGTATATGAGATTGAGGGAGCAAGAGATACGGAACTTGATGTGGATTTTGGAATGTGTGGCTCAGAATCAGAAGTCGAGAGTCCATGACAGCGTCATTTTCATCTTCTGAGTGCTGCGAGAGTACAATTCAACCATGTTATTCTTTTTGCCCATCAATAGAATAAAGATGGAAATTTGTTCTTGGTGTATCTGAAAATTACTGCATTCTGAGATCAGCTTTGGGACAGCATTCTCTCTTTTCTGCCTGCGTTGTATGGTATATTTTTCACATTGTGGTGGTTAGAAGCAATGTGCAGGGTTTTAATTTTATTTGAACTTGAAAGTATTCATGTTTCTTTTTTCTTTTTAATTTATAAAAATTACAGGCAATTTGTTGCTGTAGTACTGGACTGTATATATGCAAATTAGAATTAGAATTTGTTTAAATTTCATGGACACTACTATGAGGTTTGTAACGTGGCATCAATGGCCAAACCGCCTGTGACGCTATAAATATTATCTGTTGTAAGCCATATGATTGATGGAAGATATGCATGTTAAATTTGAATAAGTAAAATTTTACCGATTTGATTTTCAATGCCTAGTTTTGCAACAAGGTCACCAAAACCCTGGTTTCATTTAACTGAAATCGATTATATGTTTTGCATGTAAGCAAAATGTGATTATGTAAAATGGAGTTTGCAAAGTTTCAGGTACCAGCCGTCGCCTCCCCATCACCGGAGCCGCGGATGAACCTCCTTCGGCGACTGTCATCAACCCCCTCGCCGGCCGAATAGACCGACTACAGTCCATCGTAGAGGCGCTCATCCACGTCCAAACGGCCGGGCCAGGGTTTGCCGCTTCTCCGCCTTCAGAAGACTCTGTGCTGGTCGGTACGGCTGACCACCGGTAGACGACGTCCCATGGCCACAGATCTCACGGGCCGATATTCTCTGAGGTCCGCTGGGCGCCCCACGGCTCTACACCAAGATCCGCCGCCAGAGTGCTTCGCCTCGAGCCTCTTCGCAATCCTCACCCTTCTGAGGAGATGTCGATCACCTTGCTTGTCCCCAGGCATGACAGACACCCTCTCCCTCGACGGGGCCGCACAGAAGGGGATCGCCACGGTGGCTCGAGGGCCACCTCGCCCGGGGATCTGAGGAACCTCATCAAGAGGAACCGGAGCCACGCTCAGATGCAGAGCTCCCATGTAGGGTGTTTTTCGTCACCCCATTGAGATGGGAATACGCACGCGTTTGTCAGGCGTACTACAGATTCCCCCTGCCTAGAGTAGGCAGGAGTTTATTGATTGTGGGGATCCGAATCTCCGGCAACCGCGGACTAAGCTGTCGTTAATTACCCCTTACCTTTGGAGTAAGGAAACCTCCGATTAACGGGTTAAACTGGTCATGCGAACTCAATGTGCAGTTTTGTGTTTTGAAAGGGTTTTGGATATATCGGTGGTGGTGGTGGGGGGGCGTGCAGAGTTTTTACGGTGGTCCCGCTACCCGGATAGCCGGCTGGGGGTCAAGGGGGCTAGCAGCCCCGCGGGGTGCGGGGCAGCGTCCCGTTAGAAATTTTTTCTAACCGGGGGGGAGGGGGGGTTAGTGTGGAGTATGTGTGTGTGTGTTTGTGTATATACATATAAAATAAAAAAAAGGAAAGGGCATCCAAAGGATAAAAAGCGTCTGCGCTTTGGGTGCTAGCGTTTTGAGCGTAAGGACGCTAGCGCCCCACGTGCCCGGCACGTGGGAGCTCGAGCGCTAGCGCTCTGAGCGCAAGAGCGCTAGTGCCCCACGTGCCAGGCACGTGGACGCTCGGACGCTAGCGCTCTGGGCGCTAACGCTCTGGACGCTAGAGTGTTCTGGGCGCTCGCGCCCCACGTGCCAGGCACGTGGGCGCTCGGACGCTAGCGCTTTGGGCGCTAGCGCTCTGAGAGCAAGAGCGCAAGAGCGCTAGCGCCCCACGTGCCAGGCACGTGGGTGCTCGGGCGCTAGCGCTCTGAGCGCAAGGGTGCTAGCGCCTTACGTGCCAGGCACGTGGGCGCTCGGAAGACAAAAAGGACTTGGTCCCTGCAATGAGAGTTGTACTCCCATAAAAGAACACTTATTATTTTGTGTGTGTGTGTGTGTATATGTGTGTGTGTGTGTGTGTGAGAGAGAGAGAAGTTAAACTCCTAGGATATTTTGAAGCTGATGAAGGGGCTTCTCCTCTTGAGCCCTAGATCTTCCCCAAAGTGGGGTTTCTGGAGATGGGTCTCCTTCTTCTTCCTGTCGTTTGGCCGGATCTTGGAGAAAGGGGGTGAGACTTAAAAATCTTCCCTTTTTGAGATCTAATGGCAGATCCAAATTCCCCTTTGTGGGTTTTGTGGTGAAAAACTATTTAGTTTTGGAAAAAAAAGAGTAAAACTCTTGATTTAATTTAAAAGAAAGAAGAAGGTTTTAAAATCTTGAGGAAGAAGAAAGAGGCACAAATCCTAGATTTTTGAGGGAATGAAAAGTATATTAGATATTTTCATCATGTTACCTTATATAAGCTTACATATTTACATATAGCCCATTGGGCTTTACAAAATGGCATTTTACCCATCCCATGGCGCATGTGCCATTTCTCTTTTGCACATAAGCCATGGGCTTTACAAAAATTTGGCTTTATGCCCACTCATGCATAAAAAATTACATAAAAATTATTTATTACATGATTTTGTTGTTGGCATGGGGAGGCTTAGCCGCGGGCTCGGCTTGGGCATGGGCCCGCTTGACCTGGGCTTGGGCCCACCTGGCTTGGGGTTGACCTTGACTTTGACTCTGTCAACCGAGATGCAAATTTTGACCCCAACAAAGTGCCCCCCATCAATGAATGCACACCGCACATTTGAGTTGTGTGCATGAAATTGATGGATCTTGAAACTGGACTTCGAGGTGGAACATCATTCCGGGGGCGGAGCATCCCTCGGGAAGCATGATTTCCGGGGATCGGAGCATCATTCCGATTTGCGGAGCATAATTCCATGGTCGGAGTATCAATCTGATAAGCGGAGCATGATTCCCAAGGGTCGGAGCATAATTCCGAGGATCGGAGCATTATTCTGGAGAGCGGAGCATGATTCCAGAGTTCGGAGCATCATTCCGAAGAGCGGAGCATGATTCCAGGGATCGGAGAATCATTCCGAAGGGCGGAGCATGATTCCAGGGTTCGGAGCATCATTCCAAAGGGCGGAGCATTATTCCAGGGATCGGAGCATCATTCCGAAGAGCGGAGCATGATTTCAGGGATCAGAGCATCATTCCGAAGAGCGGAGCATGATTCCAGGGATCGGAGCATCCTTCCGAAGAGCGGAGCACGATTCCAGGGAGGGTCGAAGCATAATTCCGATAAGCGGCAGACATTCTGACCGAAGTATAATTTCGATGCAGAGGTTGATTCCCAGGCGAAGCATAATTCCGACAGGGACGGCAAATACTCCGAGGCGGAGCATGATTTCGACACGGGGTACATCTGAGACGGAGCATGATTCCGGCGCAGAGCTTGTTGGCTGACTTGATTCCGAGACGAAGCATAATTTCGACAGGGAAGGCAGGTACACCGAGACGAAGCATGATTTCGATACGGGGTGGACATTTTGAGACGAAGCATAATTCCAATGCAGAGCATGCTGGTTGACTTGATTCCGAGGCGGAGCATAATTCCGATGAGGAGGTCGTTGGTTAATTCTGAGCCGAAGCATAATTCCGACAGGGAAGGAGTATACACCGAAGCGAAGCATGATTTCGACACGGGGTACATTCTGAGACGAAGCATGATTTCGACGCAGAGCTTGCTGATCGACTTGATTCCGAGGCGGAGCTTAATTCGGACGGGGATGTTGCTGGTTGATTCCGAGCCGAAGCATAATTCCGACAGGGAAGGTAGATATCCCGGGGTGAAGCATGATTTCGACACGGGGTAAATTCTGGGACGGAACATGATTCCGCCGCAGAGATTGTTGGTTTGATTTGATTTGGGTTGACATCAGCATCGCTACACTGGAATATGGTACCAGGTGCGAATCATCACCTATCATAAGAGGATTTGGGGATTTGGTTTTTGGGTCGGCATCTGCATTGCTACACTGGAGTAATGCCTGGAGCAACTCATCATTTGCCCCGGAAGGATTTGGAAATTGGTGGCTTAGGAGACAGGTTTAGATCCCTATCACCTAAGGCTTTTCAATTATATGGGCCGTAAGGGTCCCATAAAAGCATTTTCTCCTTACGAGTCGAAAGGATTTCGTAGGTGTATTTTCTCCTTAGGAGTCATAGGGACTCCTAAGTGTGTTGCTCCTTTATGAGTCGTAAGGATCTCACGTGGGAAATTTCTCCTCACAAAGTCGAGAGGACTTTGCGAGTGCATTTCATCTCTTTTTCACGAGTTTGCGCCCTTTCGGGTTTTCACAAACTCGCCAGCAGTCCTGCTGTTTTTACTCACGTGCCCTTTCGGGTTTTCATCCGTGCCCATTTTGCTTGTGGACATACCCCCTTTTTTTCTTTTTCTTTTTTGAATCTTCACCGCCGGTGGGACTTTGAATGTGGTCTCACCGGTAGGACTTGGGAGGGATTGGGAATGTTTTACTCCCGTGGATTGTATACGGTTTTGCAGGATGTATGATCCAGACTGTAGGGCAGGAAAAATTTCGGGACTTTGTTGGCGTCTGCATCGCTACACTGGAATATTGTACCAGGAGCGACTCATCATTCGCCGCCGGGGTATGGGATTTGGAATTTGATTGGCGTCTGCATCGCTGCACTGGAATATGGTACCAGGAGCGACTCATCATTCGCCATTTAGGATTTGGGTTTGGAATTTGGTTGGCGTCTGCATCGCTGCACTGGAATATGGTACCAGAAGCGACTCATCATTCGCCGTTGGGGTATGGGATTTGGAATTTGGTTGGCGTCTGCATCGCTGCACTGGAATATGGTATCAGGAGCGACTCATCATTCGCCACTTGGGGATTGGGAAGCGATGGCTTAGGAGACAGGTTTAGATCCCTATCACCTAAGGCTTTTCAATTTTATGGGCCGTAAGGGTCCCATAAAAGCATTTTCTCCCTATGAGTCGTAAGGATCCCGTAGGTGCATTTTCTCCTTAGGAGTCGTGAGGAACCCCAGGTGTGTTTTTCCTTTGTGAGTCGTAAGGATCCCACGAAGGTTTGTTCTCCTCATGCATCGTGAGGACACATGAGTGGGTCTTCCCAAATGGAGCATAATTCCAAGGGCGGAGACCGGCCGCTGGATTGGTGATTGCAGTGTGGCATGAGTGTGATGAGAATTATTTGAGCCCATGGATTGTATACGGTAGTCAATTTGGGGACTAACCGCAGGGCCGGAAAATTTTTGGGACTTTGTTGGCATCTGAATTACTGCACTGGAATATGGTAACAGAGCGACTCATCATTCGCCCTCTTTTTTTGTTTTTTTTGTTTTTTTTTGTTTTACCGCGATTACTCTATCATTTCAGCTTTTCTTATCGCGAAGATCGCGATTGCCCTATCATTTCGGCTTTTATTCACGATTGCCCCATCATTTCGGCTTTTCTTTATTTTTCTTTTATTTACACATTTTTTGTTTATTTACATTTTTTTACATTCCCAGTTTAACGACTTAGAGGTCGACTGTTCCCAGTTTAATGACGTGGTGGTCGATGTTTTCAGAGAAAGGCAGATGTCTGAGAGAATCAGTTTCACGAAAAACTTCGGTCTCCGTTTGTATGAAATTGGCAGTCGCAGCTGGACTGTTTGTTAACACGCCTTTAGACAGTTCTATCTCTCCTGCCTTGTATTGCTTTTCGACCCAATCTTTGAAGACGAAGCAGTCCTCAATGGCATGACCTATCACTATGTGATAGGGTCAGTATTTGGGGTCGTCGGTCATATTCGTTTCCTGCGGTCTTTTTGACTCTGGCAGTTGTAGACCGTTCTTCAGGGCGTCTTTGAATATTTTATGGATTTTGTTCGTTCTGAAGGAATAGACCTTATCTAGCTTCTCTTTGAGTGGAGATTCTCCTCCCTCTCCGAACACTGGCTTCTGAGGCTGGTTGGCACTAGGCCCGCTCATCCTTTGCTTATTTCGGTTAGCCGAAGTGTTAAAAGATTCAGAATCGTCGGAATTCCCGCCTTTGCGATTATCATCCTTTCGGTTTCTCCAGGACCTATTGTTATTTTGGGAATTCGAGGAGGACTCCTGCTTTGAGCGCTCCAGCATCTGAACTTTCCTGGTCAGCTCTTGGAATGTTTTGAGACCCGCGGTGCATAGAAACGGGGCCATCCAATTGTTGAGATTTCCGACGAGGAGACTGACAGATTGGTCCTGCTCTATCGGCGGTTCGCATTTGACGGAGAGATTGCGCCATCGGATTATAAAATCCGTGCTGCTTTCGTTGTTCTTTGGCTTGGTCCTTACGAGGTCGGTGATGGTGATCTTATCGCTAACGCTCATGAACCTATGCCGAAACAGAGACTCCATTTGGACGAAAGTTGTGACGGAGCCATCCGGTATGCTCGCGTACCAGTCGAAAGCAATATCGGTCAAGCTATTAACGAACTGGCGGAGGAGAAGCGCATCGTTGCCCCCAGTATTCCCGCATGAGGCTTTGAAGTGGGCGATGTGCTGATTCGCATTTCCTGTCCCATCAAATCTTTCGAATTTAGGGATGACATAGCCGCAAGGGAATTCTACCAGATCATACTGAGCAGGATATGGTCTCCCACTGCTGCTGATATCTTTTTGCGCTTCGGCTTCGGCTACCAATGTTTTGATTTTTTTGGCAACCAAATCCATGATTTGATCTTGAGTTAGCGGGCTACTGTCATCGGTAGCCAAGAAATTTCCTAAGATAGGATGCGACTGGCTTTCGTGCGGTCCGCCCACCTTTGGATTTGAGGGAATAGGCGTCGGCTGTCTCGGGACACCGTTTCCCAGTTCATGAGCAGAGCCCTGCGCTTGATTGGGCGGCTGAGAGGCAAGTTGGGCCGTAAGCCGTAAGACGACATTTGTCAAGTCGTCGATCTTTGAGTAGAGCTTGGCCATCTCCTTGTCTTTACTTCTGAGCTGTTTTCGGAGCTCTTGGAGAAGTTGCTGCTCTGCGGTCTTAGGTTGGAAAGTTGGCTCATCTTCGCTTTCCGAGCCTGACTCCACATGGACTGAGGGGTCTTTCTGCCTATCATCCTCGTCGAGAGGGTTTTCATCATCCAGCGGAGGTGGCTGTTCTTGGGAAACGATAACCACATTCAAGTCAGATTGGATTTGAGATGTGGTGGCCCTGTCCTTGCTCTTGTTGTGCGTGCCCACCGTGTAGACAGTGTGGACCACATATCCGGTCATTTCCTCATCTTCGGCGGGGTAACCTTGTTCTTTGAAGCTCATGAGGTTCAGCCTAGCAGGAGCCCTAGCCCTTTTGTTGGCTCTATATCTGAGCCTTTTCTGCCTTAGCTTCTCAATTTTGAGGGCTTAGCTGGCATCTATTTCCTGGGAAGCCACCGTGAGTCAATTCACGGGGAGCTTAAAGAAGATACCCGGTCAAGCAGTTGTCGAGGGTACCGCTGGAGCTTGCCCAAGACGCCCCGTTGCTTTGTTGACGCTGATGGCCTTGCCCCCAGCTGGAGCGATGGAGAGTCGTTCGGAAACAGATTTGTGCTTGGACTGAGGTGCCCTCGCGACCATGACATTCGGCCTTTTCCCTTTTGAGACCGATTTGTCTGTTACCGGGGCTTGAGGAGCTGGGATGGCGTTAGCTGACACAAACAGGATAGAGCCGAATGGTAGCGGCGGCTCTTCCCATTGTCGCCCGAGACTGGCCGGAAGGACCGTCCTAGCGTCCATCTTCATCGTGTAGGAGATGGGAGCTGTGTCGAGAGCTGAGCTCATCTTTGGAGACATTGTTTAAAAGTGATTGCTTGAAACCTACATGAAAAAGCATTATTTTAGTATAGATATGGGTATTCATATTGATTGAGTTCGCATGAACGTTTAACCCGAGATATGGGAGGAGAGATAGGTCCCACCGGACGTGCCAGAATCTGCAGGGTGTTTTTCGTCACCCCATTGAGATGGGAATATGCGCGCGCTTGTCAGGCGTACTACAGATTCCCCCTGCTTAAGGTAGGCAGGGGTTTATTGATTGTGGGGATCCGAATCTCCGGCAACCGCGGACTAAGTTGCCGTTAATTACCCTTCGCCTTTGGAGCGAGGGAACCTCCGATTAACGGGTTAAACTTGTCATACGAACTCAATGTGCAGTTTTGCGTTTTGAAGGGGTTTTGGATATATCGGGGGGGCGCAGAGTTTTTACGGGGGTCCTGCTATCCGGATAGCGGGCTGGGGGTCAAAGGGGCTAGCAGCCCCCTTGCGGGGTGCGGGGCAGCGCCCCGTTAGAAATTTTTTCTAACGGGGGAGGTGTTTTTAGTGTGGAGTATGTGTGTGTGTGTATGTATATATACATATAAAATAAAAAAAGGGAAAGGGCATCCAAAGGATGCATGGGAAAAAATGCCAGCGCTTTGGGTGCTAGCGCTTTGAGCGCAAGGGCGCTAGCGCCCCACGTGCCAGGCACGTGGGCGCTCGAGCGCTAGCGCTCTGGGCGCCCCACGTGCCAGGCACATGGGCGTTCGGGCGCTAGCGCTCTGGGCGCAAAAGCGCTAGGGCGCTAACGCCTCACGTGCCAGGCACGTGGGCGCTCGGGAGGCAAAAGGGACTTGGTCTCTGCAATAGGAGTTGTACTCCCAGAAAGGAACACTTATTATTTTGTGTGTGTGTGAGGAGTTAAACTCCTAGGATATTTTGAAGCTGATGAAGGGCCTTCTCCCCTTGAGCCCTAGATCTTCCCCAAAGTGGGGTTTCTGGAGATGAGTCTCCTTCTTCTTCCTGTCGTTTGGCCGGATCTTGGAGAAAGGGAGTGAGACTTAAAAATCTCCCCTTTTGAGATCTAATGGCAGATCCAAGTTCCCCTTTGTGGGTTTTGTGGTGAAAAACTATTTAGTTTTGGAAAAGGAAGAGTAAAGCTCTTGATTTAATTCAAAAGAAAGAAGAAGCTTTTAAAATCTTGAGGAAGGAGAAAGAGGCACAAACCCTAGATTTTTGAGGGAATGAAAAGTATATTAGATATTTCATCATGTTGCCTTATATAGGCTTACATATTTACATATAGCCTCTTGGGCTTTACAAAATGGCATTTTGCCCATCTTATGGCTCATGCGGCATTTCTTTTTTGCACATAAGTCATGGGCTTTACAAAAATTTGGCTTTATGCCCACTCATGCATAAAAAATTACATAAAAATTATTTATTACATGATTTTGTTGTTGGCATAGGGAGGCTTGACCGCGGGCTTGGCTTGGGCATGGGCCCGCTTGACCTGGGCTTGGGCCCACCTGACTTGGGGTTGACCTTGACTTTCACTCTGTCAATCGGAGTGCAAATTTTGACCCCAACATCCCACAGCAGAGGCCAGGGATCGCAAGGTGCCGAATCCTCGGGATACTACGGCCGACTCGACGCCCTAGAGAAGAAGATCGAGAGCAAACACCGAGAAGGTCACTTCTCGGGCGACGCGGCTAAGTACGCCGCCGACTCGCTCACCAAGCCATTTACCGAGGGATTGCTCGCTGTTCACGTCTCCTCGCGCAACAAGCCCCCGAAGGTCTCTCTGTTCGACAGGAAAATCGACCCGAAAGACTATTTGGATGCTTTCACCACGGGGATGAGCTTCCAGGACCATTCCGACGCCGCCCAGTGCAGAGCCTTCCTAGCTACCCTCATCCGCTCTGGTCGGGACTGGTTCCAAGGTCTCGAGCCTTGCTTAATCTCGACCTTTGACGAGCTGGCTACTCAGTTCTTCAGCCACTTCGTCGGGAACCGTCAGCAGAAGCGCACGGTCGACCACCTCTTCACAATTAAGAGCGGGGACAAGAAGACGTTCAAAGCTTACGTCACCCTCTTCTACAACGCCTTCCTCGAGGTCCTCGAGTACCAGGGCGAGACAGTCATCACAACGCTCAGATCTGGTCTTAGGCACAAGGAGTGGTTGCGCTCCTTTGCGTTGGAGCAGCCTAAGACCATGGCCGAGATTAAGGCGTGGACCGAGGGCGAGGTCCAGCTCGAGTCCGAGGTGAACGCGAACCTCCCTCGAGCAGAAAGGTCCGACCAGAAGAAGAGGGCTCGGGAAGAGAGGCCGGAGCGTCAGCAGCCCTATCACCCGAAGTTCCAGGAGTACACCCCGCTCAACATTTCCCTCGCAGTGTTACTAGAGGAGGCCCAGGGCGAGGGGTTCATCAAGTTCCCTCCAATCCCGCGTCAGGCCTCGAAGCGGACCCGGGGCCCCTACCACGCCTTCCACCGGACGCTGGGCCACGCCACGGAGGATTGTAAGCAACTCCGGGACTGCATCGAGGAGCTCATCCGATCAGGGCACCTCGCCGCCTACTTGAGGGATAAGCGGCAGGATGACTGCGAGCAGGAGCAGCGTCCCCCTCCCGCCGAGCTGACCATCGGCCAGATCATGCTCGTTTCGGCAGATGACCAGTCCGGCGCTTGGGGAGCCCCGTACCCGGTGCCGAGTACGGAGACCAACAAGCCTCCGGGGAGCTCGGGCCACGCTAATAAGGTCATCTATTAGCATGCACTTTTTTTAGGGCAATGTAAACTCTTCCTAGGGTCTGTTGTTAATTTAATAAAAGATCAATGGAACATTGCGAAAAAGAAAGAAATGTCTTATTTATTCAAAAAGGTATTATGGGCTCCTCAGCCATACATACAAAAAGAAAAAGAAAATTACAGCAGCGGGGGAAGGGGGTGCAGAGAGCACTGCTCATGGTACTCAGTAAAGATCTCCGCCAGCCGAGGCCTCGCGAGATCCAGCCTTTGCCCTCGATTCTCCTGCGCGCATTGATCTCGAGCCTCAGTTCGTATCACTCACGGACGAGCGCCATCGAGCGAGCCAGCCAAATCGCGGAGATCAGGCCGAAGCGCCTCAGAGACCGCAGCTTGCCCACGGCCTCGACGTAGAGCTCTCGGACAAGGGGTTGTAAAGCCCCGGCGACGCCCTCCAGATGGAGTACATCAGCAGCTGCAGCACGGGGGAGCAGCCGACCGAAGTGGTCTTCGATGCTCCCATAGACCAACTGCACCATGTCCTCGGTGCAGTCCTGGTCGTAGAGATATACGTCTTCGAAGTGGATGATGCCGGGGATGGTAAAGAGGAATTCTTTCATTCTCATCGATCTGTTTACGAAGAAAGGAAGGACCGGTGCTCCATCAGCCTTATATAGCCCATTGCGCCCCAATGGAACCCAACAGTCGCCCGTTTTCACCCACAAAGTCGCTACCACGCGGCGATCACTGAGCCTTCTCTAGCAGAATCGAAACGACGCGACTCTGGCGCTTCGCCTCCCCGCACATTCAATGCGCATGCTACGCGCACGTTCGCCGCGACCGTTCCTGTTCCCCATACCTGCCACGGGATACTCGGACAAAACCTCATGAAGAATCGGCCAATCATCTACCATGCTCGGCCATCCCTGGCCGGTAGCTTCCCTACACGCAACGCCGGGAATCGAAGCCCTCGCCGAGAGGCAACCGCACAGCTCCATTGCCCGGTTATCCTTAGCAAGCCTCCTATGGCCCCTCCAACACTAAGGATCAAAGTCCTCCGTAGAGGCAGCCGAGCGGCTTCCCTGCTCGACTATCCCTGGTCGGTAGCTTCCCTACTCGCAATGCCAGGGATCAAAGCCCTCGCCAAGAGGCAACCGCGCAGCTTCACTGCCCGGTTATCCTTAGCAGGCCTCCTACGGCCCCTCCAACGCTAAAGGATCAAAGTCCTCCTTAGAGGCAGCTCAGCAGTTACCCTGCTCGGTTATCCCTGGCCGATAGCCTCCCTACTCGCAACGTCAGGGATCAAAAAGTCCTCCCAGAGGCAGTCGAGCCCGACCCTCGCCCAGCTATCCCCGGCTGGTAGCTTCCTGCCACAACCGACAGGGATCAAAAGCCCTCCAGAGGCAGTCGAGCCCGACCCTCGCTCGGTTATCCTTCAGGACAAAAGCCCTCGCCAAGAGGCACCGGACAGTAACCCTGCTCGGCCAAGGGTCCTTGGTAGGCTTCTTACAGCCCCTCCCGTGCTAAGGAGCAAAGTCCTCCTTTGAGGCGGTCGAGCCCGACCCTTGCTCGGCTATCCCCGGCTGGTAGCTTCCTACCACAACCGACAGGGATCAAAGTCCTCGCCAAGAGGCACTGAGCAGTAACCCTGCTCAGTCCCCGTCCTGAAGGATCAAAAGCCCTCTCAAGAGGCAACCGAGCCCGACCCTTGCTCGGTCATCTCCGGCTGGTAGCTCCCTACCCATGACGCCAGGGATCAAAGCCCCCGCAAGAGGCATCCGAAAGGCCACCCCGCTCGGTCATCCCAGGCTGGTAGTTGCCTACCCACGACGCCAGAGATCAAAGCCCTCGCCAAGAGGCAACCACACAGCTTCACTGCCCGGTCATCCTTAGTAGGCTTCTTACAGCCCCTCCAACGCTAAGGATCAAAGTCCTCCTTAGAGGCAGCCGAGCGGCTTTCCTGCTCGGCTATCCCCGGCCGGTAGCTTCCCTTCCCACAACGTCAGGGATCAAAGCCCTCGCCAAGAGGCAACCGCGCAGCTTCACTGTCCGGTTATCCTTAGCAGGCCTCCTACGGCCCCTCCAACGCTAAGGATCAAAGTCCTCCTTAGAGGCAGCTCAGCAGCTACCTTGCTCGGCTATCCTTGGCCGGTAGCTTCCCTACTTGCAACGCCACGGATCAAAAAGTCCTCCCAGAGGCAGTCGAGCCCGACCTTCGCTCGGCCATCCCCGGCTGGTGGTTGCCTGCTCGCAATGCCAGAAATCAAAGCCCTCGCTAAGGGGCAATCGAGCAGCTTCCCTGCTCGGTCATACCCAGCAGGCATCCTCCTGCCCAACAGACGTTGCGGGTTTGTGGCCCTCATAACGAGGCCACTGAGCCCATTTATGCTCGGCACAACTACGGCGGACATCCCTCTGCCCATCACATGCAGCGGATCCGAAGCCTCAATAAGGGACATCAGGTCTATCCAAGTCTGAGCGATCCCCCTCGACTTCGGGGCGATGGAGTTGCCTCCTTCTCAGCAGCGCTTGGTACACTTGGTAAGTGATCGAAATCAACTCGACGAACGATCGCTAGACAGATAGCCGACCTGACATGGAAGCCCAACAGTGCAAGCAAAGATATTTTACGAGCATTCTTCAAAAACAGAAGATAAAGTGCAAACTGATGAAACTAAAAAAGTTTTACTACCAAAAGCGAAGTCTTTACAAAGGGTATTTTGGGCTCCCTAGCTTTACAGACTGCCCAGAGGCTTACAAAAATTCCAGAAGCGGCAAAATAAAAGGAGGAGGAAGACGGTGTTAGTTATATGTATGCACTAGAGGCCATTACTGTACATAGGATGTATATTGTAGTGGATGCTGGGACATATATAGGGATGACTTTCTTGCTCGACATGATAGTATGCTATCTGGTTACACTTTACCTTAACGTGTATACTGATTGTCTCTCTGTTACATGTTGGTAAAGCCCTTAGGATGTGTGCTTGACTACCTGGACTATGATACGGATCATACTAGTGGGGACATAGTAGTCCATAAGCACATCCTTCAAAGTCTCTAGTCGAGGGTATATCGAGACGGGGCATCGATATACCAGAGTAGACTAGCGTATACCTTCTCGACCCATACAGATGGGCGATGGATGATCCCATATCCATTGGTGTTTGACATCAGAGATGATATACGGGTGCTCAGTAGAGACTGGGTACACTGGACGGACTCGCCGAGAACTCCCAGATGGTATTATACCTCACGTCAGATGGCAGTTCTCTGGTGACACTGGTACAGAGTAGTCTGTTGACCCGAGATCGTCATAGAGTCTTGTGTGGTTCCCACTGTGCTTTGATTTCCATCTTACCACGTCCAAGAGGGCGTGCAAAACGGTGGTTTTTGGGTACAGTCCCGAGTCACATGGAGACAATGAGCGATAGGAGGGGATTCGTCTCTTCCGGTATAGGGGGTTGATGTTGCGCTGTGTTCGATTGGCTATAACAGGAAATCCCTGGCCAGGGTTGCTGAGATTTACTGGTAAGTGTTACCAGTAGTTTCTCGAATAGTTATAGACCTCATATCGACACGACTTATTGAGCTATTGGGGTCTGACGTTTACCACCCCTAGGCGAGATATGCGACATATCAGACGATCAGACCGGACTGTATGGTAGTGTTACTGGTCGGATTCACTGGAGTGTGAGCGGGCTTGCTCGTCGATCTTCAGATCGCTCAATACCCGGGTGGCCGTTACGTTTAGCAGACCGCTTGCGGCTTGTGGGTGTTTGATATGATCATCGCCTGCTGCCGGCGTATTGATGAGTCTTTAGAGTCCTACACAGAGGTTTCCTGGCTCAAGCGAAACGAAATAGGAGCGCATATGAGATATGTGCGGGACCGAGAATAATGCGTGTATGTGATACCGTATTCCATTCTCGCGATGAATGTATCGATTAGGTTATATGCGATATACCATAGTTATCGAATCAAAGGTTGATTCGATAAGCCGATACATAGGATACTGGTCGGTTATATGCGATATGACCGGATCGTTAAATCAAGTGTTGATTTAATGAATTAATGTATAATTATATATTTGATATATTACTTTGCATTAACTAGTATCGGTTCACTTTAAATGGATATTCTCACTCGGGTGTGCGCATTGCATATGCGATATGATTTTGTGCACATGTTTGTATCATGTTTGATGATGCATGCTTTTTGGTTAAGTATAAAGAATTAAACCAAGGTTAAGTTGTTGATTAGGGTTTTACTTATTCATTTATCTTATTTATTTATTCATTTTGAATAAATTGGAAGATAAATGAATGGTGGCTACTTTTGTTTTTAGTTGAAGTTTCATGAAGCTTTGACTTGATGACTTTTTTGTTCTCATCCTTAACCCTAACCATCAACCCAACCTTAGTCAATTCTCTACACTTAAGTAAGGTAAAGATTATGATAAGTATTGTTTTATTTTTCTATTTAATATAACTTATCATATTCTTCATCTTCTTCTTCTTCACTTCAAGAAAAAGCTTCACAAGCTTTAATGGCAAAGTGAGAATTAGAGTGAGAAATCCAATTCTAAAGTTTACCCACTTTCTATTTCTTCATCCTCTACCTCTTGCCAAGTAGTAGAGTGTGTTTCCTTCACAAGTTTTCTTGACTTGGTGAAGTGAGAGCTTGATCTTGCGATGCTTCGACGTAGATCATCTTCGGCATGGACATCGACGACCTACCTCGCCTATTCTCCGATGAAGTCGACGCTAGAGCCCGGATTTGATTTGGACAGCGGAGAGGACCTCATCTCGGAGCCGTGGAGGTGGAGGACCGGATCTACAAAGGTTGTATATCCGTATTCTCATAGTTAAGTGTTAACTAGTTAGCTTTTTCGCCTAGTTTTCTAGCAAACGATCCGTAGTTTAGGGTTTCTCGGCACCGTAAATTTTTATATTGGCATGGTTGATGGCTTGTGAGACCTCTTGTGAGTGCCTAGGGACCCTACAGTGGTATCAGAGCATAGCTAGAGCCTTAGGCGAAGTCCAGACGGAATTTGAAACCCGAACGAACCGAAACCCGACCCAAAAATAGCTCTCTGGACATTTTTTGTTTTTCTGGATTTTTGTGAATTAAAAATTGCTAAAAAATTCAGTAAGAAAAAATAAGAATTACGATGCAAAAATTATTGGATGAACAGTAACTTAGGCGGCGGAACCGCGGCATAAGCCCTGCTTATGCGGCGGTTCCGCGGCTCAATCATGACGTCATCCCTTACTGTTTGCACAGTAATACCTGATAAATTCTTCTGGATTTTCTGGGAATTTTTAAAATTTATTCAAGAGTTGAATTTTCTGGGGTTGTTTTGGGGATTCGTATGTTCGATCGGATTATCAAATTTCGTCTATGTGGCTTTCCGGATATTTTACAATATGTTAAAAAGTTCGACCGGATATAAATACCCAATTTTTCCCCTGACGGAAAATTTCCAAGAGTTGGATTTTTCCGAGGTTTAAAGACGTTTTAAGTAGTGCAAGTAACGCGATGGTCCCTCTAGAAGACAACAAACCTTAACTCGATTATGTGACCGTCTTGAACTGCCCTTTGAACCTTCGGGTTTGGGGTAGTACGGCGTGCCACATGTGAGGCGTTGGCTTGACCCTTCTACGGCTGGACCGTTGGTACTGAGGCATGAACTGAATGTTTTAAAACCTGTTTCATGTGATGAGCTGTATCGGGAAAACTTGGGTGTTCGAATGTTCGATCGGAAAGTTTAACATTTTCTATTTTATTCGGAATGTGATACAATAATTGGAATTCACAAATAGTTATGAGATAACTAAATGAATGTTATAAACGTAGCAATTTAGTCTCACATGATCGGTTGCCACGGAATTTTGATGTGATCAAAAGTCCGTCGCAATCACGTAGCGTACGCGGATACTCGCCGGGTAAACTTAATAGACAGCCTCACCCCATTGCCCCGACCAAGTGACTGTAGGAGAACTCCGTCGCCGAAAGCATCCATTCGGGTGCTCGCGGCAGCGGTGTTCCGCCTTGGTGCACTTCGTCGACGGTATCGGGGGTGCGGCCGCCTACTGAAGTTTGCGACGAGCATTCGATCAGGATGTCGGGAATCTTGTTGAATTGCCCGACTTGAATATTGAAAAGTGTTTTCGATAATGAGACTAAAATGCGGGGTTTATAATTGTTAGGCATGCGATGTCTAAGTAATTCATTTGGTCAGGCATGCGATGTCTGAGGTGGTTGCGGATTCCAACTGTTGTAGTTTTACACTTTCTTTTCTGTGACCGTAAGTGTAATATGTGATATCGCCGGTTTCGTTGCTATATGTCAACGACAATTGGGATGGACATATTTACTTACGTTGATGACATGTGATGTTATGTGTTGCTGGATATGTTATATTGGATCGTCGTGTTTGAATAGCCGGGGTTTTTTATGTGAGATGAGTGTTTTTCATTTTCATTCATGTAAAAAACTTGTATGTAATATTCTTTTATTGGGGCACTTCCAGGTTGCGGAAGATGTCACCCTTTGTATATTATTTACTTTTCCGCACTAGGATAGACCCAAGGAGGAGAGCACAAGTAACCGGGTTCTGGAGTCCAGTGGGAGACCAACTCGAGGAGTCGAGTCCGGGTCTCCTAACTCTAGAATTGGTAGGGTTGCTTGCCGCTCTCGTAGGGGTCTAGGGGTGTGGGTTTGGCTATTCATCGCGACCGTGGAATCCGTGTTTTATACTGGCTCGTATTGAAAACACGGACATCCTAGTATATCCAATATTTCATATGTTTCTTCTGCTGCCATATCTGTGATGTGATTCTGTGATGGATATAGTATATAGTATATATGATATATTATATAGACGTTACTTATGTTTTACACCCGCGCTAGCCCTGCCCCGCTCTGCCGTTAGTTACCTAACCTAACGGTACAGACGGGACATCAAGGCGAATGCGGATGGCATAAGCGTACGTTATATTTATCTGTGATGGTTAGGTGGACTTAAATGATGGGATATTCATTTATGAGATTAATGAAAGAAAATAAACCTAATTGATGTTGTGGAATCGAATTTCAAAATAAAAACAGGTAGCTACAGTTCTTGCTTTGCATCGCGGTGTTCATTATAGAACATCCTGCACCTTATTCGATGAGGAAAGGACCGAGATCCCTTCACCGGGAGTGACTCCTTTAGCAATAACTGGCAGATGCTACAACCCTCGGTTTGTCTTTGATCGCTTCTATAGTTTCCGCTTTGCACAGTGATATATATGATATATCCCGCACCTCATTCGACGAGGAAAGGGCCGACGATCCCTTCACCGGGAGTGACCCCTTTAGCAAAACTAGAAAAGCTTCAAAAACATTCCATTTAAAAACCATTTGATTCCGCAACGAGATCAAGTTCAAAGCGTTAAAGGTTTTCACAAAAACCAGCCGCAACCCTCCGTCATTTTAGGAAGTAGAGTACTTAGTATTCGTGCTACGTTTGTCGACCATAGCCGAGGCGTAGTGTGCGGTAGCTAAGTGATGTCTTCCTACACCGCATATGATGTGATTAGTTAGGACAGTCATGTGGCTTTGTTGACCTTAGCCAAGGGTCATGTGGGTGGGTCTAATTAATCACGAAATGACGGGTAGAACTTGACTAGTACCTATGATTTGTTGACCTTAGCCAAGGTCATAGGTGCTAGGGGTAAAAACCATTATCGGGAGTTTCAAGTGTTGAAATTTGCAATGAGATTGCATACCTTCTATGTGATAGTTGGATCCCGATACCCACTGCGAGTAATTGTTACTCCTGGGAGAGTTTTATACATTACAATTAGCCGATCAAGTAGGTGTCTAGAAAGGTGTCAACGGGGTTACGCCTCTGGGAAAACGAGGTTTACATTAATTAGGTTCGTGCGAAAGCACGGGGCACCTCCCTCAAAGTACCGACACTGGCCTGGCTGAAAGATTGGCGAACTTGTAGTGTGTAATTAATCCCGGCTAGTCTTTCCTTTTAGGGTTTGAAGGAAGATTTGATAAAAAGCAGTGGGAGCCATCCTGATTAGATAAAATTAAAACCAATCTATTCTTGCAAGAGCGCACACTGAGTGTTTTCTTCTCTCTCTCTCCAGGTAGCGACCATATCACGCCTTAATCAAGATAATAATACGGATATTTGACCGAACCCGCTTGTTATACTGAGCTGGGGAACGTTGGTCCCGCTCCAACTTATAATTGTTATAAGACAGAGCAGGAAATTGGGGAATACCAGATTTCCCGTGCCGCCCAAACGAAGAGAGTGCATGCTGATGCATCATCTTCGGGTGTGTTCATTACAGAACTGTTTCTCAGTATCCTCCGCATCCTGGGTATATGATACCGGATCAGGATCCCAGATATGTAATGTGTTACATAGGGCTACAGATAGGTAGAGAACTGAGAACGGGTGATAAGTTTCATGAGGCAGAAACGGGGCAAGTGTTGCAGCCAAGTCTGTTGGTCACTGTCACCCTGTATTAGCAATATATTGATTTTGAACAAATGTTATTAGATACCGAACCTGATATACAAAATCATATCACTCTCTTTATTAGTAAAGAAATGATAAAATTTTGTATTGTTGGACAATGTTTTGAACATTTCCCATATCAAAAGTTGATCGGTTCAGGCACGTTATCTAAAAGCATTGATGTTCTAAATCAAACTACAGTTCTTAGTATACAGAACACACACAAGAGGAAGAGTTCAGAACTGAACGAATCCTTCTTGAGGTATTGTAGACTAGGTCAGATCAATGTGACCCGACTAGCTGGAGTTACATGCAGATGCATATTTAAATTAGTTTGAATTTGCATCTTGTGAAACTCGCCAGTCATGTCATAAAGATAAGATGACCACAGCTCCGTTTACTGAAAACAGAGAAAGAGTTAGTAAACTCTTGGGATGATACATGTTGATGTATGTAGGTCCCCAGTCTACACATGCCAAGACCGGTTTTTTGTACTTCATTACATTCTCTGATGATCTCTTTAGGTTCAGACATATGTTCCTGTTGAAACACATGTCCGAACCTTTTGAGATATTCACGGAATATAAGTTAGAAGTAGAGAACCAAAATACGGGTATAAGTATTATGTCCTTTGATGAGATCAGGGAGGAGAATACTTGTGCATGGAATTCCTGGACTATTCTAAAGGAGAATGAGATTCTCTCTCAGTATTACTCCTCCGTATACACCATAGCACGATGGTATATCGGGGCGGAGCAATCGCACCCTATTTGATATGGTGTGCTCTATGATGAGTAATACTGAGTTACCCGTTTCCTTTTTTGGGAGTTATGCGCTTGAGAAGCTGCATACCTATTGAATAGGTTTGAATCAAATCAGTTGCCTACCACTCCATATGAGATATGGAAAGGGAAGAGCCCATGTCTTAAGCTAGTTAAGATTTGGGGTTGTCCGGCCTATGTCTAAAAGCAAAATCCGGACAAACTCGAGGCAAGGTCTGTAATGTAGAACTGGAAAGGTTCCAGCAATACAAACTACAGTAGATGATTTGGTACAACCAAAGGATTCAATAGTCACCAACGAACCTCGGCCTCTCCGCCGATCTAGTAGGGTTCCTCACCCACCTGAGAGATACTTCGGTTTCTCTATGACAGTGGGAGCGAGGATTGCATCATGAGATGATGACCCAACTAGCTTCGAGCTGGCCATCAGGAGTAAGACTCTGTAAGAATGGCTGGATGTTTAGTGATCTGAGATGGAATCCTTATACACCAACAAAGTATGGACTTTGGTTGCTATATCTGAAGGGTTAAATTCCCATCAGGAGCAAGTATATCTTGAGAATATTACTTGGTGTACATGGAAGAGTTGAGACTTTCAAAGCTAGACTTGTTAAAGGTCTACATCATTGATCAGGTATGGATAATGATAAAACCTTTTCAAGTATCTATGCTTAAGTCCATCCAGATCCTACTTACCACGGCTACATACCATGACTACGATATCTGGTGGTTGGGTGTCATGACTGGCTTTTCTAAATAATGTTTTAGAAGAGTGCGTCTATAAGTACACAGCCAGAGGGCCTCGTAGACAGTGGGAGCAGCGGAAACGTGTGCAAGATGCTTTATAGGATAAAGCAGGCATCGCGGAGTTGGAACATCTGTTTTGATAGATTAGTCAAAGAAGTTGACATCATTAAAATGGTAGATGAACCTTGTATATACAAAAAGGTAGTAGGGAGTATGGTGACGATCCTCGTAGAGTACGTGGATGTCATGCTCTTGATAGGGAAGGAGTTTCCTATGCTACGTTCGATCAATCTCCGCTTATCACAATGACTCTCCACATAGGATCAAAGTGATACCTCCTAAATCCTGGGTTTTGGATCTATGAGATAGATCTAAATGGATGTTAGGACCCTCACTAGTGGTAGTGAGAAGGTATCAACCGATCCTGGGGAGAATCACTGGAAGGGTTCCAGGGTGATAAAGACGACTGAATGTCAGTCACATGCATTGTCTTTACCCTCACTGGAGGGACGGTATGTTGGAAGAGTTCCAAGCTAGATACCGTGACATACTAGACGATAAAGGCAGGATACATCGCTACTTAAGATGCTACCAAAGAGGCTGTTTGGGTGTATATTGGTTCATGAGATGAACTATGTTCCTCCCATTGTGTGACAATGGAGTTGTGGCTCATGCCAAGGAACGCCGGTCCCATCAGTGATCCAGACATATTCTATGGCAGTATCACTTGATCATGGAGATAGTTGATCTCCAGGGAGATCGAGATTAGGAGAGTAGACTCAGAGGACAACACAGCGGATCCACTCACAAAGGCCTGTTCCCAGAGAGAGACTTTTAAGGGATGGTTGAGTATGAGATACTACAACCACTGCTACAGATGGCCCTAGTGCAAGTGGGAGATTGTTAGTTATATGTATGCCCTAGAGGCCATTACTGTACATAGGATGTATATTGTAGTGGATGCTGGGACATATATAGGGATGACTTTCTTGCTCGACATGATAGTATGCTATCTGGTTACACTTTACCTTAACGTGTATACTGATTGTCTCTCTGTTACATGTTGGTAAAGCCCTTAGGATGTGTGCTTGACTACCTGGACTATGATGCGGATCATACTAGTGGGGACATAGTAGTCCATAAGTACATCCTTCAAAGTCCCTAGTCGAGGGTATATCGAGACGGGGCATCGATATACCAGAGTAGACTAGCGTATACTTTCTCGACCCATACAGATGGGTGATGGATGATCCCATATCCATTGGTGTTTGACATCAGAGATGATATACGGGTGCTCAGTAGAGACTGGGTACACTGGACGGACTCGCCGAGAACTCCCAGATGGTATTATACCTCACGTCAGATGGCAGTTCTCTGGTGACACTGGTACAGAGTAGTCTGTTGACCCGAGATCGTCATAGAGTCTTGTGTGGTTCCCACTGTGCTTTGATTTCCATCTTACCACGTCCAAGAGGGCGTGCAAAACGGTGGTTTTTGGGTACAGTCCCGAGTCACATGGAGACAATGAGCGATAGGAGGGGATTCGTCTCTCCCGGTATAGGGGGTTGATATCGCGCTGTGTTCGATTGGCTATAACAGGAAATCCCTGGCCAGGGTTGCTGAGATTTACTGGTAAGTGTTACCAGTAGTTTCTCGAATAGTTATAGACCTCATATCGACACGACTTATTAAGCTATTGGGGTCTGACGTTTACCACCCCTAGGCGAGATATGCGACATATCAGACGATCAGACCGGACTGTACGGTAGTGTTACTGGTCGGATTCACTGGAGTGTGAGCGGGCTTGCTCGTCGATCTTCAGATCGCTCAATACCCGGGTGGCCGTTACGTTTAGCAGACCGCTTGCGGCTTGTGGGTGTTTGATATGATCATCGCCTGCTGCCGGCGTATTGACGAGTCTTTAGAGTCCTACACAGAGGTTTCCTGGCTCAAGCGAAACGAAATAGGAGCGCATATGAGATATGTGCGGGACCGAGAATAATGCGTGTATGTGATACCGTATTCCATTCTCGCGATGAATGTATCGATTAGGTTATATGCGATATACCCTAGTTATCGAATCAAAGGTTGATTCGATAAGCCGATACATAGGATACTGGTCGGTTATATGCGATATGACCGGATCGTTAAATCAAGTGTTGATTTAATGATTTAATGTATAATTATATATTTGATATATTACTTTGCATTAACTAGTATCGGTTCACTTTAAATGGATATTCTCACTCGGGTGTGCGCATTGCATATGCGATATGATTTTGTGCACATGTTTGTATCATGTTTGATGATGCATGCTTTTTGGTTAAGTATAAAGAATTAAACCAAGGTTAAGTTGTTGATTAGGGTTTTACTTATTCATTTATCTTATTTATTTATTCATTTTGAATAAATTGGAAGATAAATGAATGGTGGCTACTTTTGTTTTTAGTTGAAGTTTCATGAAGCTTTGACTTGATGACTTTTTTGTTCTCATCCTTAACCCTAACCATCAACCCAACCTTAGTCAATTCTCTACACTTAAGTAAGGTAAAGATTATGATAAGTATTGTTTTATTTTTCTATTTAATATAACTTATCATATTCTTCATCTTCTTCTTCTTCACTTCAAGAAAAAGCTTCACAAGCTTTAATGGCAAAGTGAGAATTAGAGTGAGAAATCCAATTCTAAAGTTTACCCACTTTCTATTTCTTCATCCTCTACCTCTTGCCAAGTAGTAGAGTGTGTTTCCTTCACAAGTTTTCTTGACTTGGTGAAGTGAGAGCTTGATCTTGCGATACTTCGACGTAGATCATCTTCGGCATGGACATCGACGACCTAGCTCGCCTATTCTCCGATGAAGTCGACGCTAGAGCCCGGATTTGATTTGGACAGCGGAGAGGACCTCATCTCGGAGCCGTGGAGGTGGAGGACCGGATCTACAAAGGTTGTATATCCGTATTCTCATAGTTAAGTGTTAACTAGTTAGCTTTTTCGCCTAATTTTCTAGCAAACGATCCGTAGTTTAGGGTTTCTCGGCACCGTAAATTTTTATATTGGCATGGTTGATGCCTTGTGAGACCTCTTGTGAGTGAGTGCCTAGGGACCCTACAGACGGGGGCTTTAGGCCTCGGGGCCAGGCACGACCTCGGGGTCCTCGATATCTACAACGAGTCGAGCAGGCCCCTCGACCAACTACTCGTCAGGAATCTCTTCCCCCTGCTCATCGGCGTCCGCGAGGGGGTATTCGGCCCGGAGCTCTTCATCGGCGAACTCCGGCATTCGGGCCTTAACGGCGTCGAGGGCCTCGTGCCAGATGCAGGTGGTGGTCACGGCTAAGTTATTGTAGAAGTCCTTCGACTTCTTGTAGCCCTCCACCGCCTTCGCCGCCGAGAGGTCGGCCTGCTCCGCCACCTTGACCGCCGCCCCCAGCTCCTTCCGGAGGGTCCTCACCGTCTTCTTCAGGTTACCGACGAGCGCCTGAGCGTCCTCAAGCTTGACCTCGGGAGCCACGGCGGTCTCGCGGTGCCGGGCAACCTCCTACTTCCCGGCCTCCACCTCGCCCTCCAGGGCGGCAACCCTCGCCATTGCCGCCTCCAGCTCCCGCTTGGAGCTCTCTTCCAGCAAGGCAAGCTGGTCTGCGGCCTTCATCTCCGGGGCTATCACCTCGGCGTCCATGCGTAAGGCAAGGGCAACGTGCTGGAGGACCTGAAAGAAATAAGAAAGAGGTCAGGAAGACGAAGGAAGCACCAAATCTCACAAGCAACCGAGCACTTACCTGCACGGACTCCTGGGTGATGGACGCCATCTGGGCCCTGAAGGTCCCCCCGGGGACCCTGCCCCCTGCCGACCTCTCTATTTCGTGCAGCAGGCTATCCGCGACAGATAGCCCCGAGGGCACCGCGAATCGGAGGCCCCCCTCGACCATGATCGGCGAGGGCGGGCCCCGAGGAGACCTCTGGGAACCCCTCTTGAGTGGCTCCGATGGAGAGCCGGTCTCCTCCTCCGAGACCGGGTCCTCCAGAATTCGAGCCCGCTTCCGGCCCGGCGCTCTGCTAGGCCCCGTGGCGGGATCCGCTCCTGAGCGCGCAAGGGACGCGACCACCGGAGGCACCGGGACGGAGGCCGAAGGAGCCGGGGCAGGCTTCGAACGGGATGAGCTGGCGCCTCCAGCCTTCGTGACCTTCCTCGGCTGGCGCATGGAGGCTCGGAGCACGTCCATATCTATGGGTCCTGCACAAAACCAAATGCAAAGAAGTCAGCGACACATGCAATATACAAGACAAAAAGCGAGCCTAACTTACCGACGAACTCGACGGGGTTGAGCCCGGCCCAACTCAGGACCCTCTCAGACATCAGCACGTCAAATCGGGGGACGGGCTCCCACGACGCCACTCTCACCGCGGCAGGGTCATTGGGTTGGTTCTCCGGCAAGCATTTTTCCCTCGACCACTTGGTGGGCACGGGCCAGTTCTCGCCCTCGGGCGGCGCGACGAAGAAAAACTTCTTCTTCTAGTCGTGAATGAAAGAAGGCAGGGCTACAACCCCTGTCCCGGCGGCCCCCCCTGTCGCTTTCTAAAAGAGAGGTAGACCCACATTGGGTCGCCCGCTCGGCCTCCAGGATGATTTTTGAAAACAAGGGAAGAATCAAGGATGGAGAGGCTGAAGGGAACCGCCTGTAATTTCAGGCGGATCAGGAACCCTAGGAGAATCCTCCATGAGTTTGGCACTAGCTGTCCAGGGGTTAACCCGAAGAAGTTCAGCGCTCCGACGACCTCGAAAGAGAAGGGCAGGCGCATTCCACCCCAAAAAACTTCCAAATACAGGGCGATCTCCCTATCCCGTACTTGGTCTGCCCTCTCTCCCTCCTTGGCCAGACGAAGCGTATAGCGTGAGGGGATGTGGAAGCGAGCCCGAGCATTGGCAAGCTCGTCCTCATGCCTCACCCAACACGACGCGCCGGGGGTAGTGTCTACCGTCTCCTCCCTGGGGGCTACCCTCGCCGCACGATCATGGGAAGAGGATCTGACCCCTGCTCCCCGGGAAGACTCAGGCTCAATTAGAGGGTCCCTAGAACCTACTCCTACGGCATCTACAGATTCTACGAAAGAAGACATCTAACCTGAAGAAGAGAGATTCTCGGGAAACGAAAGCAGAAGAAAGAAGACGAGCGCCGAGCAACCAGGACTTAGAGCGAGGAAATATGAAGGAGTAGGGGCCCTGGAGTGGGCCCCACCCCTATTTATCACTGCAATCGCCCTCATCCAACGACGCCCCTCATCTCCCGCCAAAAACGCCTCCTCGCGTCCAACGGCTCCTATCGCTCCACTTGTCGTCCCCACACTGGATCGCATCCCATCAGATGCCGCAGGCTTGCACACGTCGCGTCGGCCAACCGACGCTTGACACGCGGACCGTCGCTTCAGTGGCAGGATGCATGAACCTGCGCCCTTCCTTAAATGCAGAGATCTCGCCCTGATTCGTTGGCAGAAAAGACAGCTGACAGCCCGGGGACGCGACCTGACAGTCCACTCTTGTCCCGACCCGCCAGCTGGTCGGAACAAGAGTGGGGGCTAATGATGATGCTCTATATTGGCGATCTCCCAGATCAAGACACTTGGCAGATGACATGTCTCAGAGCTGAGAAGGAAGGGTCTACAGGGGCCGACCAGGCTACCCCTATACCCGACCTGCAAGCACAAGCTAGCTCTCATCAAAACCCATTGAGACCCGCACGCAACAGGAGATCACCTCCAAGATCCATCAGGAGATCGACGGAAGACAACATCTGACGGAGACCCGAAAAGGACCTCCATCACTGCCCTAACCCTAAGGGACCTCAACGCCGACGCCATCGGTCACTGGGCGACCTTCTTGAGCCTTGGGGACGTCTCCAACCTCGCCATGACCTGCAAGCCCCTTCGCCATGCCGCTTCTTCTAATTCGATATGGCCCCGTCTCTATGCGTACGCCAAATCTCTGCTTTCCTCGATTGCAGCTAATTTTTTCTGAATTTAGGGTTACGATTTGAAGAAAAGATGTTAGATCCGGATAGTTTGATGTTTCAAAGAGAAAGTTAGGCATTTCATTTAATCTTTTGATTTCCTAATCGTTTCGAGGTCATGGTAATTCAATTGCATAATAATATTTCTAATTGGTCGCCACAGGAGGTGCAAATTTGAACGGAAGATGGTAGCTTTCGATAGTTTATTTGTTATATACCTACCAAAGGGAAAATTAAGATAAAATTTAAGTCTAGTTAGCAGAAAATTATGTTTAAATACTCTCACCGGAACTGTAGCAAATTTGCTGTTTTAAGATTTTGATTTCTCAACCGTCTAGGGTATCGCGGGTATAGAAAATTAGAAATTTACTTCCACAATTACAATAAAACTGCTTATACTTTCTGATTCCTATAGGTGCTCTTTTGATAGCTTGTGATATGTCATGTCCGGCTTTCCAGAATACGAAATACGAGGGGTGACTAAACCAGCCGTGTTTCTACGGTCAAGGAATAATCCCGCCGTAGTTACACTTCGGTTTCTTGCATTACATGTTAAGTAGTAATCAAGCACAAAGTATAATTTTATTACATTTAAATGATGGAGTTCAAGGAATACAAGGTGTTAAACAATTAAAGAACCAACTAACCAATACAAAAAGTTATTTATTGAAAGCTGGATAAGCAATAAAATTGACGTCAGTCCTCCTCTGGAGCTGGGTTCTTTTTTTCTCTGAGCATGCATACTCAGCTCGTCAGGACGACACAATTTACGTGATATAATAATATATAATATGTGGCAATAACAATAAACATGAAATAACAGATATAAAGCAATAACATGAGAGAGTGGAGTAACATGTACATGTAAGCAGTATAGCATGTGAATCATAACAACAATCAAGATAACATGTCACTAAACCTATTAGTCTCTATGTCAATTGAAATCGATTGGTGGAAAAGAGTTATCGTGCTTAACAAGAGTCTCGTGCATGCCCGAGACTACGGTCCGCTATTGTCTGAGACATAACCCTGTATCCGTGCCGCTAGGCCCTCGATCTAATATATATATCGCTGATATCGAATGATCATTCTCAAAATTACTAAATCTTGCTAAATACGAGTTCGATTCCACCATCGATTTTCCCATTTTTTCCAGGTTAAGCTATATGTTTATGTATCAAATTGGTTTTGTACAAGTACGTGTCACTTCTACTATTCAATCACGCTTTCATATATCAGTCTCGCTTTCAATTGCATGTATACTAACGTACTTATCACAATCCAATCATTACACTTCTCACTCGATAATGCAATATAGTCACTAAGATATCAATGAATACAGGTACTAATCATGAGTGTAAAGCAATCATATAGCAGGATTTAAATGCAGTAAATAGATTTCAAGTAACAAGGGACAACCGATATCATTCAACTTGTGAAATTCATTATAAATCATATGTGCAAAATCAGGTAAAACAATATAAAATTCATAGAAAGTAGACTCATTTATCTAAACAGTAAAATTGGTTTCATCTTGATATCAAACCTGGTTAGGGAGTTATGCTTATTTTCAGTATTTTAAAAGCGGAAAAGAAAAGCAGAGCGGTCGAGGAGCCAAAACACGTAAGCGGCAGCTCAGGCGGCTCAAAAATCAGAACAGTGGTGTTTCATCAATATTCCTTTTCTTGTCAATAAATAATGATTCTCATTACATTCTAATTATTTTTATATTGCTTTTGTACTAGCAAATGCCTAGATTTAACTCAAAATTTAACAAATTTGCTTAGACAATATATTATTTGCAAAAATATGCTCAAATAATTCAATTCAAAATTGAAATTTTCTTAGAATTTATTAGCTTATATAGTGTTTATAAGCTTTTCGATACCCAACATCAAGCATCATAGCTCAAATCAGTAAAAATACTTATCAAATTATTAAATAAAAATATCTAAAAGATTGTAGCTCAAAACCAGATCGAGTCAAAATCGAATTGGAATTTCATGATCAAAATTCAAAAACTACTCGAAATCGAAATAAAAAACTCAAGAATTGCTCGAAATCGATTTAGATCTCGACTTCTTGAAGTTGATAAATCTAAATTTTTGGAGTTTTGAAACCAAATCTTGAAGTCTCAAAGTCGGCTCGACAACCGTGAGATTTATCGAGTCGAGCATGAAGGATAAAAACGTGGAAAAAGAGAAAGAAACGATGGAATGTTGTATTAATTGATGTTTGTGTATTCTTACTCCAATTACAATACTTATATACCCTTTATAACACTTATGAAGTATATACATCAATAATATAGGTTATGCAATATCACCCGCTTAAGCGAGATAAAACGGAGCGACGAACCCTGCTCGGCCGCTTAAGCGGCCACTTTTTAAAACACTGCTTATTTTAAAACAAGTGTACACTGCTGGAATTCCAGTTTCAGAATTAGGAGTCTAACTTCGAACGCAATTAATTATGGATTCTGTTTAGAATTAAGGGTCGCTATAGTTTAATAATTTCTAGGTTTAGAAGTTAAATTTCTAATGCAACGGACGGAACGTCAATAGCAGGTGTGTACAGGGAGCTATGATCACTTTAAGATTGATACGTAATAACAGGACATCAGAAAACTGCAGGACATGTAGGTAGTATAAAATACTTTAAAAATATCAAACAGTAATGAAACTGAGTGAAACCAGTTTCAAAAGTTAGCTAACTCCGTTATCTACCCAACGATATAGGTCTCCGCATAACAATATATTTATACATGGTAATAACAGAGTTTAAACAAAGATGTTAGTAGATAATACTGCTCCGGACTGCAGTCCAGAGCCGTATTTCTCCCCAGCTTGTGATATCATAACCATACAATTTTTAGTAAAATTTATAATAGATGTTTAGATTATCCATTTAGCTTCATTACGAGCCAACACACGTTACAATACGATTTTTCTGTGATTTAATGTGAATTTCACAGGGCGACGTATAAAGAAATATTCAGATTTGACGTCGTCTGCTGGGGACGACATTTCATTCTTGAAACCCTATTGTTTTGATCCCAATATTCTACACATTACTCGTTAACAGAAAACGAATCTATTGATAAAAAATTTGAGCGTTTTAAATTAGGTTTTGGTTCAGGACATTATATCGAGCACTTAGCATATAATTATATAATTATCAAAATATGAGTTTTTACTGACCGATATGAATGAGATTTGATTCTTGTAAGTTCTATAAGTTTAACATGGGGTATTAAACCCGCTTTAGGTTCAGTTCATCGCAGTTCACATGACTATGGGTCGTAGTTAAAATTGACGAATATGACACGTCATATAATTATAATTAAAATTAAAATTTCAAATAGCAAGTAGCAAGTGAGGGGGGTTCACTTGCCTAGGTTGCTGAAATAGAAGCGACACCCTCGACACACAAGACGGCGACGAAGCGACGTGCTGCAGGATACGGTGCGTGGTGCAGTGGCGACACGGTACTGGGTGCAGCGGCAATGCGTTGGTGGCACAGGCGTGGTGCATGTGTGGCCTGGGTATGGTGCGAGCGTGGCATGGACGCGATCCTGGAACAGGTATGGCGACAGCTTTTGCAAGGCTCGGCTGATGGCGATGACGGTGGGGAGGCGAGCTGCTGTGACAGCGACGGGAACTAGCGGCGATGGCGACAACGACGAAGGAGGGAGCTCGGTTTGATGGTGATCGACAGGAGTGATGGAGTTGTTGGCGACGAAGGCAAAGGTGACGGCGACTGTGACTGCGGCTTGGACGGCGGCGGCGATGATACGGTGACGTCTTTGGACGGCGATGGTGGCTGTTTGGAGAAGAGGAGGGTGATGCTTGGTGTTGCGCAGAGGGGGAGCTCGGAGTCGGCAATGGTGTAGTGGGGGCTCGGATCGCCGGAGATGGTCGCTGCAGGGGAGCTCGGTTGGCCGGAGATGGATGATGATAGGTGTTGTGAGGGCGGAAGTGAGGGCGTTCGGTTGTGGGAGGAGAAGATGGTTTGGTGGTGTCGTGGTGGTTGCGGTTGGTGAAGGAGAGGCTCATCGGCGATGATGGCACAGAGGTGGTGCTCGGCGGTGGGTGAGCTCGGGGAGAGGGAGAGATATAGAGAGAGTGAGATTTGAAGAGAACGGGAGAGTTTGAAGGGGGAAAGTTGAGAGATCGAGGCCACAAAATCCGGAGGTGGGCGCAGGCGCGCAGGGGTCGCAGATGGCGTCGTTCGAGCTAGGCTCGGTCGTGGGTGACGTGGGAGAGAAGGAAGGAGGAGGGAGAAGAAAGAGACTCGGTTTGGGCCGGGCCCCAAAAGAAGAGGGAAAAGAAAGATAAGAAAAGAAGATGAGGGGAGAACTTGGGCTGGGCCAGGGCTTTAAAGAGAAAAAGGTAAATAAAAGAAAAGGGAAAGAAGAAGGGAGTGGGTGTTGGGTTTGGGTAAAATAATAATTAAATAGAATAATTAGTAGATTAATAGGAAGAGAAAAAAACAGGAAAATTATGGAAATAAATTTTAATTAAATACAAACGGAAACATACAAAAGATCCGGTTATTACACGATATTTCAAAGCCAGTAAAGAGAAAATTGGGATACTATTTCAATTATACTAAGCAGCAAATTAGGGTATTCTTACTGGAGACTGTAAATAATAGTTATTATATTTGATTGGTTTTTAAATCTATAGGGAGCGCTGGCAATTTTTGTTTATATCTTCTGGAGCTGAAGGGATAAGAGAAAAGTATTTGGACAGACACGTTGCAGTGAACCAACTGAAATTTTATGATCCATTGAGAGTTTTTTGGTCTCAATATCCAATACCTTATAGTCATTTACTGATGAAGAAAAATGAAGCCTTCTTAGCACAGGTGAGCTTTTTAATGTAAAATTAGGTTGGCCTTTTTCAAGTGTTATGTTTCAACGTACTAATTTGTTATGATGAATAATGAATTGGCGTTTCATGACATGTATTCCTTTGCAGCCACAGATCTACAAGAAATCAATAAAGCTGGAAAGCTTTAGAAATTCACAATCAGTACATCTGTAATTTCCTTATAATTTGAGCGATTTGATACTGCACTGAGGATTCTATCGTTCTAACATCTTAATTTAGTGTGCTTTCCAAATGTACAGCTGTAGAGTATCACCTTTCAAGTTTGTGATATCACAAAAAGAAGGCAATGAAATATCACTTAGATTTGGACTACCAAACTCGTGATCTATGCTGTTAAGATAGTAAATGGAGCCCTACGACATGGTTCACTCGACCCTTTTTTGAAGGGAAATCCCTGAAATCCTCTCATCCACCTTCTTGTAATGTTTTTCAAAATCTTGATTCTTGATACTGTCAGGGTTTATTCATACTTTGAAAGACTGTTCATGTGCTGATCTAAATACACGCTTATGGATGCTCTTAACTGTAAACAAGTAACCACATTCCACGTTATGATCTGGCCTTTAGAGATTGCACACGGGTAAAACAAACTACAAATGCATATGTTGTAATTCTACAAACTATATTCAATTTCTTCAACATTGCTCTAGCACTGTTTCGTTTGTTGAACTTGACTTCTCTAGAATCACACCTGATGTTGTGCTGAACAGGCTATATGATAAGAAGCAAACTATTTTGATTTTTTGGAGTAACCTTTTTCAGCAAAACTATATTTATGTTATTGATTTTAGACTTTCCATGCAATCAACCAATATATGTTTTATTCAGTATTCGATTCTTGCTGTCATTTCCTTGGTTATCCTAATGCAATAAAATCTCCCTTGTATTTAGGGCTCTATTATACAAAAAGTGAGGCTTGAATCCCTCAAACCTGCTGTACACCATGATAAGACCTTAACAGGCCACAATGCAAGGATCACTTGTATGAGGTTAGTATGGTGCTTTAGTCATATATGTCAGATTTCTAGATTGTACCCAATATTTATTTAAACCTGAGCTAATTGCATGCCTATCACTATTTTTCCCATTTGTTTGCTATTCAATATTTTTCTAAATAAATATTGAACGTGAGGTTATCTTGCACATAGGCTTTACCTATTTCCCGAAATATTTACCTTTTATTATGCATGTCTCATATGTTACTATTTATTATTAAAGTCTGCTATATCATCTACCGAGCCTCTGCCAAATAATAGGGAATATCTGCAAATTCTTGATGTTAATTTGCACAGACTATTTTATTCCCTACCCTGCTGTTTTTTTCCCTCATCCTTTGATGGCATCTTAGGTTCTTAAATCTTTGAATTTATATAAGCTCAAACCAATAGTTTTAGTTGATTTAATATATCATTCTGTGTTTTCTTTTTCGTAAAAGAAACTTGTGGTCTCCCTGTTAACTGCTTCCTAGGGTGTGTGGTAGATGTTTGTAGATGCTGAGTAGTCTTGGTGCAGCCTCACACAAACTTCTAATAGGACTTGTTTTTGGTGGCTTTAATAAGCACTTTAAGGTGCATGTCATTACATTCTTACAAGCGGTTACCATATGCAACATTCAATAGGTGTTCTATTTGGACAGAACTTTACTGCTTGCTCGTCTAGAATCATGCATAGTTTAGATATTATATTAAGTAGGAAACCCTTTCAAAGCCCCTGTTTTTGGATTAAACTTGTATTCGGTTCCATTAGCTGAATTGCAGATGGATTGAACATGCATGCTTGATTTGAAGATTGAGAAGTTGTAGCACTTGACAATTTACAGGTTACTTCCCATCAGTGACACGTCTTTGTTTCAAAGCGTCTTGCAGAATGAAGAAAATGCTTTGATCACTTCGAGTTCTGATTGCACTATCCGTATGTGGTGGAAGGTATTTTTTCCCTTTACATTTATCCTCGATAACTGCTCTTGTCTATGGATGCTTGTGATTACTTCTGATTGGTTTCCCAGAGTTTGTACTATTCTTCTTCAAAATGGATGAAATATGAATGGTCTCCTGTCTACTGACTGATTTCTCTCTCTCAAAATTTACATTCTTTCTCCTTTCATCTATTACTTAGATTCTTTTTTTTTTTAATGTGGAAAACTGCCCTTGGTTGCTAATGTTATGCACTGTAGAAGCCAATCCCATGTCTAGATAGAGGAGCTGGACATCCACCATAAAACTACTCTCTAAGAATAGTATCTTTGAAGGATACATGTTGGAGAACGGCTAGTGATGTGAATGTATACCTTACCGCCTTGATGCAATGTTAGTGACAAGGGCTGGGGAGATTGAGAGGCGAGTTTACATGATATAGATAATGGTATACAAAAAATAAAAACATAGAATCGGGCCAAGTTTATTTGAAGATTATATATTTGAAATGGATGCCATAGTTATTATATGAATATTGGATATAAAATAATATTCATAGAGTTTGGACCAAACCCCTCGAAGTGTGTTTTTCCGTGTTATCTTTTTCTTCATATTTTATTTGGTAAACACTTTTTTTTTGGTATTGGTTTAGCAATCTTGTCTTTTATATAGGAAAACCTTAGATCTCATTTATACTATTTTTTTTCTATAGTAGGGTCGTTCGTATCGTTGTTTCAAAGGTCACAATGGGCCAGTTACCACCTTGGCTGATACATTACCTGGGAACTGTGGATCAAAACTGCTTGCTAGTGGCAGGGAAGATTGTACTGTTCGCCTTTGGTCAGTAGGTGGAAAGCATCATCCTCTGATGTTGACAATTTATGGTCATGAGAAACCTATTTCATTGCTGTCAGTTGCTAGGTATGCTCCTATCTCTTCAACATTATGTGGAGTTGACTATTTTCTTGCATCTTTATTTTTTATTTGTTTCAACTGATTTGAGTGCCTTTAGGTTCACGAAGTCTCTTATGCTTTAAAGAAACATTTAATGCAATTAAGAACATTTTATTGTTGAAGTGTAGTTTCAGCTATTATCGGGCAGCTGTCATGGTACACATGGAATGTTTGGATCTAAAGTGGGATATTCATGCAAGGTCTAAAAGCTGGATAACATTATGCAATTGGGAATATAGAAGGGATAATTTGCAAACATATATTATTCATGAACCAAATGCAAGTTTGTAGAATGACAAATGTTAGAATTTATGGGGGAAATACAGGCCCAATTGTGAAGGGGTACTTATCAAAATAAATAAATAAGGAGTTCTGGTGTAGCAGCAACACTTTAGTTAGAAATACATTGGTTGCAGAGTTATGGTTTTTGAGGTAACAATTTTCTAAATCATAAGAGAACCATATTTATCTGGAAAAACATGTAAATAAAATGTAACATCCATGTATTATTCGTAATAGTTTTAAACAACGCACCTCGCTACATGAATGACGTATTGCTTTTGTCATCAGTACCAAGGAGACTGAGGGTTAGATATTTAAATCTTCAAGTATTGCACAAACGTTCCTCATGTTCTGCAATAGGAGCACCCAAATAAGCAGTTGCTTATCTTCCCTCTCATAGCCCTTTTTTTTAAAAAGGTAAAAGGAGGGCAAGATGCCCTACTCAGAACTCTCGTGGCTATTTTAATTTGCTTGCTGCATAATTTGCATATTTCTTGTTCAGTTTCCCGGCGTTTCATAGAAAACTTTTCCTTTTTTGTTGTGCAGACATAAGCCTTCTCTTTTGGTGAGCATGTCTGAAGATTCAAGGGTATATAACTGCAAGCAATTGCTTTAGTTTGAGAAGACGCCTACCCAAAGACAATTAACATGATACTGTCCTTTTTTATATGTAAACTAGTTGTTCAATTTGATATCGGAGTATATTTTTTATAAGGTATAAAACTATAAATCTTAAACATATTTCTCTGTCTATGACTTGAATCTATTATGCAAAAGTTTCCGAGTTGTTATCCCACTTCCTGCTATAATGCACGATAAAATATAGCTGCAACCAACACTTGCATACTGTTCTTCTCTTTTGTAGCTCCTGGTTTGGGACGCAGCTCCATCCTCATCCTCTGCTTCGTCATCTTGTGTAGGAATGGTCGGTTTTTCCGGCACGCCTGTTGGTTTGAAATGTCATGATACTTTGTGCTTCGTCGCTGCTGGCTCATCGGTAACTGCGATTGACATCAGAACCATGTTGAAAGTTTCTACTGCTGCAGTTCATCCCAACAAAATATACTCATATGAAATGCTTCCTTCTAAGTGGTTACTATGTACTGGTGGCCTGGACAAGTACGTATGGCCTTATTGGCCCCGTTTTCATGTTTTTTCTTTATATGCTATAACTTAACATATGCTAACTTGGCTAATCACATATAGTTTATTTTTGTAGCAAGTCTAAAACACTGTTCTTCACTAAACTATCTTATAGCTTATTTATACAGTAAGCCCCCCTAAAAGTGCTGTGTGCAAGGGTATTGATAAAAAATCTCCCTTAAAGTTAAAACTTAAAACCATAATTTAAGGGAGTTTATTGTAATAAAAAACTTTAAGGTAGTTTAGTAAAAGAAAACGATAGTTAAGGGTATTGTAGCGTAATATAGCGCAAAGAAAATATGTATTCTGCATTATGCGGATGACCTGTGCTTCTGTTTAATCACACTAGATTGTGCACACGTATGATGCACGCAATACAAAACTGCTAAATATGGATTGAAAAAATAGATATGTGCAAGTCAATTGCAAAATAACTCCATAACTTGAATTTTTTTTTTGATGTCAATAATAGAAAGTTTTGTCGATTGCATACGAATAATATAGAAATAGTTTTGAACTATAATCTACATGCAAAAACCTCCTTTCTATATAGAGATTGACTTGTAGAGACGAGCATTAAGAAATATACTATGCATGTAGAATGAAATTTGCAGTTTCGAATATTGGTAGTAATATTAAATATGCAAATTGTGTATATTAGAAATAAGATAATCAGAATCTGTCAAGAGTCCTAGATCATTTGTGCAAAATCAATTCTTAGAGGACAATTAGGTTAAAACCGGGGAAGCTTCTTTTTGTCAGAAAGTGTATGGCAATACTGGCAATTGGAGAGCATGTGTTTCGGAACACTGACTTCAAATTCAGTTAAATTTGCATGGCCATCAGGTTTGTATTATCAATTTATGTAAATTTTGCAGGGTGATAACTTTGGCTCGAAAAGTTGTGTACCATGAACCACAAACCTCTAAATATCTAGGTATATCTAGGTACTTGTAGCTGTTATGCATCAGATATTGATAATAGTTTGAAACTCAGTTTTAAAATTCTTCCTTAATTTAACCCATATATTTTGATAATACCTTCACATGTGGATGGGCTTAATCCTATCCTCTACTTTATGTCTAAATATAGAATTAGCAAGCTAGTACCAGAGGTTAGAGATGATATTGTCCGATTAACTCCCCCTAGGCCCAAACCCGGAACCAGATTTAACCCATATATTTTGCCAATCACATGCTTAAACCGTCTCAAGGCAATTTTAGCACCTGCTAAAGCATAGAGCGCTGCTAAATTGCATGACGTTGGTGATAGCAGGGTGGACGGCAATTCAAGTCGAAGCGGTTTTGATTGGAATCCCTTAAGCCGTTAGGTCATCAAACAAAAGAACTGGGATCCATCAATTGAATTCAAAACTATTATTAGTAAATTACATGTCCTTATTTTACATATTTAAAATCAGTGTTTTTGAAGGCGATTCGGAGGCGCCTCTGGCTAGGTTTCGCCCTGGAGCGTAGAGGAGAGGCGATCCCATCCCTTGAAGCGTACGCTTCATTCGTGAGGATCTATTGAGACGGACGGAGCGTACGCTTCAACCGTGAAACGTCTTGAAACGTACTGTTCTTTTGTCTGGAAAAAAAAGAAAAAGCCTAAATTCTAACCTGGATCGTGGATTTTATTTTCTAGATTGCAAGTCGGCAGCGAGATCGAGGCCAGAAGACGAGGATCAAAGGTGCCGTGAGAGAAGAAAGTTTCGTTCTTCCATTGTTGGCGACGCATGGAATCCATGCGAGAAAACACTAGGTTTTTTTCCCCTTTGTGGTGATATAATAAGAGAGTTACAAAGGGATATGTTATTGGGTTTGGGTTTTGGGTTTGGGTTAATAAGGCAGCACATAACATTTCAATCTTTCTTCTCTGTCCCTACACAAATAAACAAAGATTCCGAAGTCATTGCTAATTTAAAAATTAAAACTGCACCATAAAACTATATTATTATTAAATATTAACTAACATTTATAATTTATTATGTTAAGGACATCTTTGTTTTAGCATATGAGTGAAGCAAGACTATAATATTATCTTATATTCTAAATTTTCTCTATTTATTTATATCTATAATTAAAAAAAATACGATTTATATTTATAATTAATAAAAATACGAAAATTGTGAAGCTCGCACTTCACGCCTTGAGGCCTAACGCCTCGCCTAGCCGAGGGTCGAACGCTTCGCCTCACGCCTCCGCCTTTTAAAACACTGCTTAAAAATGCACTCTCTTAAGGATTTTATAAGGTTAAAATCTAATCAAATCTAATCTAACATAATTAACTAAATGTAACCAAATCATATCCTATCAATTGAAAATCCTAATTAAATAAATTAATATCTAAGGTGTGCTCTTGTCCTCCAAGTTTTGAGGTTCTAAGTTTTGGGGTCAGATGAATTCAGACGATGAAGATTCGAGGATGAAGGATGGAACGTGGTGATGCTGAGTTCTGTAGATTGTTTAGTTGAGGTTGTTTGGTTAGGTAGACTGTTGCAAAATTAAGCCTTTAAAAAAAATTGTAGAATTTGTATTCGATAAATAGATGTGATGTAGGGTAATGTATCCTATGTATCAATTTTATTATTTCGAAGGGCCCCCAATTTTCCCCCGAGTTACTTTCTGTATGTGCATGTTGTGCTCGTATTAATTCTCTGTTTATGATATTTCTCATACTACATAAAACAATCGCTCTCCCAAAAGTTTTAGGATGATAAAAGAATTTTGTAAAGAAGAATTATACAAAATTCACTAGAATCTCTGTCGATTTTGTGAACGCTTGAAAGCATAAAGAAAGAGAGACTAATTTTTTATCGGAAAATAAATTTTAAACACCATATATAATCTAAATCAAATCTAACTTATCTAATCTAATCCAAAATACTCTACTGAAGGAAAAAGGAAAATCAGGAGACAAATTTGGCGGTTCTCTTTTTTTTATTCTCATTCCACCTTTTGTTTTAATCTAATTCTGCTTATTGTGATTCTCCAAAAAAAAATTTTACCTAAGAACTGCAGTTCACAAACCGGGAGCAAATTTTTTTACATGGCAATGTTTGAATGGGCATCTTTTTTATTTTGTACGTGGGCCCCTTTTTTCTCTCTGTTTACAAAAACAAAAAAGCTGGCTTTTAAAAACAAAAAATCTAAAAGATAAAATAACTAATTCAGTTTTTAGTATTTTGTGGAAGTTATTGCACACCACAATCCAAAAAAAATGATCTCCAAACCGCCTTGCAAAGAAAATTATTTCCCTTTTATTTGCCATCTCGGTGGATTGGATCGGTGAAAAAAGTTAATTAGCAGTTTCTTTTTATAATTCTAGAGCTTTCAATTATCAAAAATTAGTTTATGCTGATTAAGAAATTAATGTAAATTTTCATTGTCTTTGCTCCAGAGAAATTATTTCCCTTTTATGTTCGATTGAGTGGATTTGATCGGTAGATTTAGAAGGTAATTTGCAATATATCTTTTAAAATTCTAGAGATTTCAATTACATAAATGAATTTTTGCCAATTGAGAAATTAATGTAAATTTTCTCGATGACTCCGATCTAGAGAAATTTATTTTGCATTTTCTTTTTATTACTCTAGCAAGGGCTTTCCATTACTAAAAATTAGTTTCTGGTTGAGAAATTAATGTAAATTTTCACTGCCTTTGATCTAGAGAAATTATTTCCCTTTTTTGTTCGATTGGATGGATTTGATCGGTGAATTTAGAAGGTAATTTAAAGTATTTTTTCATAATTTTAGGGTTTTCAATTACAAAAATTAATTTTGTCTGATTGAGAAATTAACATAAATTTTCTCAATGATTTTGATCCAAAGAATTTTATTTCCTTTCTATGTTGGATCTCGGTGGATTTAGAAGGTAATTTGAAGTATCTTTCTATAATTCTGGGGCTTTCAATTACATAAAATTATTTTTTTCTTTATTGAGAAATTAAAATAAATTTTGTCAATCTATTTGATCCAGATAAATTTATTTCCCTTTGATTGGATCGGTGGATTTAGAAGGCAATTTGTAGTATTTTTATATAATTCCAGGGCATTTAAATGCTAAAAAATAATTTCTGCTGATGGGGAAATTAATATAAATTTTCAATGTCTTTTATCGCTGCCGCTTGGTTTCTTTGTTTTCTCGAATTATACTGGAATAATTATATATAATTGAGATTTAGCGATAAAAGATATTGAAAAGTTATATCAATTCCTCAATCGGCAAAAATTATTTTTTGGTATTTAAATGCCCTGGAATTATAAAAAGATAGTGCAAATTGCCTTCTAAATCCTCCGAGATGGAACATATAAGAGAAATAAATTTATCTCGATCAAATACATTAGAGAGAATTTACTTTAATTTCTCAATAATGAAAAAAATAATTTTATGTAATTGAAAGCCCTAGAATTATAAAAATATACTTCAAATTACCTTCTAAATCCCCGATTCAATCCACCGAGATCGAACATAGAAGAGGAAAATAAATTTCTTTGGATCAAAGTCATTGAGAAAATTTACATTAATTTCTCAATTAACAAAAATTAATTTATATAATTGAAAGCTAGAATTATAAAAAAGGTACTGTAATCCACAGATCAAATCCATCCAATCCAACATAAAAGGGAAATAATTTCTCTGGATCAAAAGACTGAAAATTTATATTAATTTCTCAACCAGCATAAACTATTAGTAATGGAATGGAAAGCCCTAGAATTAGAAAAAGAAACTACAAAATAAATTTCTCTAGATCAAAGTCATAGAGAAAATTTACATTAATTTCTCAACCGGAAAAAAATAATTTATGTAATTGAAAGCCCTAGAATTATAAAAAGATATTGGAAATTACCTTCTAAATCCACCGATCACATCCACCCAATCGAACATAAAAGGGAAATAATTTCTTTGGATCAAAGTCAGTGAAAATTTACATTAATTTCATAATCAGCAGAAACAAAATTTTGGTAATTGAAAACTCTAGAATTATAAAAGGAAACTGCAAATTACATTTCAAAATCCACCGATCCAATCCACCAAGATGGCAAATAAAAGGGAGATAATTTTCTCTGGATCACTTGTAGACAGGGCGTTATGAGTTTGTAAGACAGTTTAAAGATCGTGTTTTTTTTTGGGATCATGAAGCGCAATAACTCCCACAAAGTATATTAAGGAATGGACGCGTGTAAAAACTGAATTAGTTATTTTATCTTTTAGATATTTTGCTTTTAGAAATCAACTTTTTTGTTTTCATAAAAATACGAAGAGAGAAAAAAACCAGCTCCAGTACAAAATAAAAAAGCTGCCCATTCAAACATTGCTATGTGGCACAGTTATATTCTCGCCCCCAATTTGTGAACTACACTTCTTATGTAAAAAAGGCTATTTTTTTTGCAGAATTAGAATAAAATAAAAGGCTGAGTGAGAATAAAAAAGGGGACTACCCCTTTTGTCTACTCATTTTCTCGTAGTTAGATATGTTGAGAATAAAGGTGCATGATAAAAGTGGGTTTTATGGATTTCATTGTTTCACAAAATGGTAGAAAAGATACTTGGTTGTGAAGTTGATAAACTTTATAAATTGTAAATTAAAGGTTAGATTGTATGAAAGTTAATTAGAACTATTTGAACTATTTAAATTACACACAATTATGATTGTGTCACGTCCCGTCTTCCACTATACAAAAATTTTCGGAACGTAACTCGGCCAGTCATGCTACTTACGGAAAAAAATTATCCTTCCATAGTCGCATTACGGCTGTCATGCAATCATCAAGCAAAAAATATAAAATATCTAACTAGCACATATACAAACTTTGCCACGACAACGATAATGATAATCAAGAGTCAAAGATCCAAATATAAATAAGAAATGATAAACAAGACTTGTCCCTTATGGGATCATAAAAGGAGTTGACAACTAGTTCCATACTGGAAATAAATAAGATCATAAATAACTAGATAAACACGAAGCTCTTTGTTACTCAGTAAGCTTCTCGAAGTAATATTGATCCAGCGGTGTTAAAGTCAAAAGATCCGTGCCATGCAAAATTCAGACGTCAGCACGTCATAAAAAAAGACATAAGGATAAAGACCGGAAATGAAATATAATAATAGCAACAATAATAACATGGGATATAATAGACAAGGCATGTGAAATAACAAGTAATACATAATAGGTCCATCATGTCATGGAAGCATACGATAATATTAGCAAAACAGGTGACATGCCAAGCAATAAGTAGTAAAGCAATCATGTCATGTAGAACTAGGGCCAATGTATTAAATGAATAATGATAGTATCATTATTTCAGAACAATACCATTCTCAATGTATTAGAATATACCTACTCTTGTAGTGGGATATACCTTCTCATGTATTAGGATAAACCTCTTCGATCAGGAAATCATGTCGTGTCATGTTAAGTCCAAGCAAGTCAAGTCAAGTAATAGCAATGTCAGGAATTACATTATCATATCAATATCATGCCATTAATATCAAGGTATAGATCAGGTAACAAGTCATGTATAATCAAATCAAGGGTATCATGAATACGTTGACAATGGATAACTATTATATGGCATGATTCCTAACATGATAACTAGTGAACACGTTCAAACATAAGTACCAGTAGCAATCAAGCACTATTATTAACAGGAATATCTTGATTAAGGAATACAATAAGAAATCAACATGAATACTTATAATCAATCAGTATGCCAGCATGTCATGAATATCATAGTCATATCATGTATAAGGTTAAGATAATAGCATTAACAGGAATATAATGGTTATTCAGAATATAACACAATCATAATATGTGTCAAGTAGCGTGTTGTGTATGTGTGATGTGGTCTAGCATGTCGTATAACCTATCAGGTTCACTGTCAGGTTGAGACGGCTCAAGTATTAGATACTCTCAACTTTAGGGACATTTCCGGACGTCATAAATTCAATATTGGCAAATATGGTAAACATGAAAGTTGTAGATCTCAAAGAGATCTTTCCAACGAGTCCAAGAATATCCAAATCAGATCATCAAGCAGGGAGTTATGATGATTTTACTTTGCTCTGTTTTGTCAGTCAGCTTAAGACAGATTAAGAATTCTTGAGACGGCTCAGAAGTGGTCTGGAATGATTATTTTGTTCTTTAGTTGTATGAGAAGTCTCAGAGGGTTTTCTTGAGACGTCTCACGGCTTAAAAATTGATACTATTTGACATTTTAATTAGGGTTTTCACTCCATACTTTAAACTTATGATAACGATAATAATTAACGCAGTTTTCCTATGTTCCAATAGATCGGTCTATCAGTAAAAAAAGGGTAATTTTAAGGTTTCACAATAAGTATTATGGATAGATCAAGTTGTCGACATATCGAGATTCAGATATTGATATATCGCTAGCATATAAACGTAGATCTACAAGTTAATCACAATAATGATAATAAAAGCGATACCCCATATGAGATCTGAACATAACTAAAATGCTAAAGATACTTGCCTCGATTTATGATCTCGATGGCGACGATGACGGCCTCGGCTTTGATGCAAATGAGAAAGAGATGAAGCCGCGATAGATCTAGTCATCGCAGCAGGAACAATAAAAAGATGACGACGCAAACCTGTTCCCCTCCGAAAGACGCGGCGGACGTCTCACCTGAATTTCGGGGCAGATACTAATTGGTGCTATCCGTCCACTTCTCCGAAGATACCAAGTTGATTTATGGCACCATGTATCGAAGGTTTAAACGAATGCGGCCGATTTAGCAGACTTCGTCAGGTTCCCCCTCGTTTGAGGGTTTTTTGATTGTGGGGATGCTCTTTCCTGCAGGCGCAAGCCCCTGCAGTTAATTACGCTACCGCATCGCGGTAACAACTTTCTCCTTCTCCAGATAGTCACTTTGTGTCGTGGATGTTTGTTTAGTTTGTGGTTGCTCGTGGATTGTATACGGAGACTAAGTAATGTTGTCGCCCGTAGGGCGTGGATTAGTCCAAATCCGTATTTTCTTAGATTTGGGTTTTGGTTTGGGTTTAAGGATACGTTAGTCTTATTTGAGACTAAGATCAACTTAAACGTTTGTTAAGGATACGTTAGTCTAATTTTAGACTAAGATCAATTCAACGTTTGTTAAGGACATGTCAGTCTAATTTTAGACTGAGCCCAACTTAACGGGATCGTTTAGATCCAACAAAAGACCATTTGGACTCTATTGTTTAGTTTAAAGACATTGCGGTCAATTACCAGTTTAGGGACATGGTGGTCCAATATTAGTTTAAAGACATCACGGTCGAGGTTAAGGATATCATAGTCCGTGAGTTTAAAGACCTCACAGTCAAGATTAAGGACATCATAGTCCGTGAGTTTAAAGAACTCACAGTCAAGGTTAAGGACATCATAGTCCGTGGGTTTAAGGACCCCACAGTCCAATGTTAGTTTTAAGACATCACGGTCAAGGTTAAGGACATCATAGTCCGTGAGTTTAAAGACCTCACAGTCAAGGTTAAGGACATCATAGTCCGTGGGTTTAAGGACCCCACAGTCCAATGTTAGTTTTAAGACATCATGGTCGAGGTTAAGGACATCATAGTCCGTGGGCTTAACGACCCCACAGTCCAGTTTAAAAACATCATAGTCTGTGAAATGTATGGCTGTCGGGACCCGTCACCTCTCTGAAGACGTTGAAGGATTACAACGACAAATATCAGAGGAGTTCAGAGATGTACTCTTGAACCAATGTTGGTTGGTAGATCTATAGTCCAATTTGGGACTAAAGTCTGTTTAAAGGTTTATGAGCATATGGGCTCAGTTGATATGAGTTGAACATTTTATTGTTCTGGCTATTGAGCCTTTATTTGGGCTTGGCCCTTTTAATAATGCTAAACATTGGGCTCCTGACAATTTTTGTCTTGTATTGAATGCATAGCATTTATCAGAACAAAGTATGTTTTGACAGTGCGCCACGTGGTGCGTCAGGCGCTTTGCGCCAAGGAAAGGGCGCATTGCGCTTCTGTTGGATAGCGCACACGAGGATGGCACGTGTCGCGCTTAGCGCTAGTTTATTAGCGCATTGCGCTTTTAATTTATGAGCGCGCTGCGCTAGTTTGTGGGTGCGCCAGTGAGTGACACATGGTGCGCTTGGCGCTGAGCGCCAGCTCATGAGCGCAGTGCGCTGTTTCAGGAGCGCAAAACACAAACTGTGTCTATGGTTGATACGTGGCATGCTTTGGCGCCGAGCGCCGGTCCAAGAAGCGCAAAAGTGCAATTCATGAGTGCAAGGCTCTTTTTAATTGCGCAGAGCGCACTTGATCAAATTTGTGATCAGAGAACAAGTTTATGTTCTTCAAAGGAGGCTTTGCTTCAAGATCCAAGAACAAAAGTTCTTGTTTTTATAAAAGGCTCTGCCTTTATAGATCAAAAGATCTGTGAATGAAGTAAAATACTTCTTTTATTTTATTTTTATGATTAGATCTTTTTGATCTTTTCTTTTAAATCAAAAGACCTTGGTCTTTTTATAGATCTAAGATTTTTTTAGAAGATGGTTCTTCTTTTTATGAGATGGATTCATCTCTGTTATTCAAGAACATAGTTCTTTACCTTTAAGATGAAGAAAAATCTTCTTTTTCCTGAGAGCTTGCTCTTTTTTGCAGAGAGTTTTTTCTCTTTCTTTTTGTATTCTCTCTCTATGTTTTAGACTTGAAGTCTAGGGTCCTTTATATAGGGCCAAATGATTTGTTAAATCAGTTTTAGAGATCTTTCTCTGATTGATTTGGGAATATTTCTCACCGTTGGATCTTTGATCCTAAGGCTTCTATTTACAAAATATAATCTTCTTATTTTTAACAAGATTGGAAAGATCTTTACATAACAGAATTTTAATTTTGATTAATTAATTATTTATTATTAATAGATCTTTTGATCTGACGGTGGGGAATTTTTAATTCCAGCGCTGGCGCACCTACGCTCGACACGTGGCGCGCAACGCAACTGCGCTACCGTGTTTGACACGTGGCACGCAGCGCAGAGTGCAGCGCAACTGCACTAGCGCACCCGTGTTTGACACGTGGCACGCAGCGCAGAGCGCTGGATTTGAAGCGTTACTTCAATTTAAATTTTGAATTTTAAAACAGAGCTTTGCTCTGATTGGGGACGCGCTGCCTCGGGCGCAACGCTCCTGGCGCTGGCGTGTCTATTTTTGACACGTGGCGCACAGCGCGCAGCGCGCAGAATCTGAAGCGTTGCTTCAATTTAAATTTTGAATTTTAAAACAGAGCTTTGCTCTGATTGGGGGCGCGCTGCCTAGGGCGCAGCGCTCCTGGCGCTGGCGTGTCTGCTTTTGACACGTGGCGCACAGCGCGCAGAATCTGAAGCGTTACTTCAATTTTTGAATTTTGAAATTCAAAACAGAGCTTTGCTATGATTGGGGAAACAAATGCCCCCCACCGTTGCGCTCACGTGGCGCACACGTGAGATCAGCGGTGGCAACATCTGCGCCTTTGGATCAACTCAGAAGTTGAAGAGGCGTTTCAATGCCTATAAATAGAACTTTTGGTCTCTCAGATGATTTCCATCTTCTTCTTGAGAATTTTCATTCAGAGCCTTGCTCTTCTGTTTAAGAACTTTTTAAGAGTCAAAACTCTGTCAGAACTTAGGTAAAGTTTAAAACTTTTAATAAGTTAGGGTTTTACCCATTAACAGAGTCTTGCTCTTCATAGATCTTTGATGTAAAAAAAACCTTTTTAGGGTTTCATTAATAGAGCCTTACTCTCATGAAATCCATGGATCTAAGGAGATCTTTTCTTGGCTTTCTTAGCCCATTAATGAACAGAGCTTTGCTCATGAATAACTCTTAGAGTTTGTTCATAGATTTCAGAATTTTTAATTCATTAAAACTCTTATTTTAAATCTTCTGATGGTTATTCCATCATTTCTTCAGAGTGAGGCTCTTAGCATTCTCGAAGAATTTTTAATTACCCTCATAATTGACTTTGACAGGTGTCATTCCTGTCTGCAGAGTATTGCTCTCGAGGAGTTTAATTCCTTAGCCCGAGGAACCTTTTCCTTAAATGTGAAATCCTTTTTAGGATTCCCTTATTAATTGCACAGAATTAAATTCATTGGGTGGTTTCATCAGTACTTGTTTAAATTGCCTTGTTTGTTTCGATAAGCTTTTCTCCTAATCAGCCTGTCTACTAACCCTTATTGATCTTCTTTTTAGACGTCATGGCCGCTCATTTGTATGACCTTGATGAAATCATTTCTTACGGAGACATCCGCTCACTCGGCCGTGCTCAAAACCAAGAATTCACCAACGCCCAGTGCGCTGAGATTATAGGTCGCTTTAGTGCGTATAACGGTCGACTGCTTCCTCGTCGTTCCTCTCTCCTGAAGCTTATCGTGAGGGCAATCTGGGAAATGCTCCCTTTATTCTATCTAGGCATGCCGCTCAAAGCATTGGACGATGCCGAGGATAAGGTGCACTCGGTGTACTCGATGGATCTAATCACAAAGAAGAGGCGAGACAATCTCATTGATGTAAGAATCTATCTAGGCATGCCGCTCAAAACATTTCAATAATGCTGCTTTTGTTATTGTCTTTATTGATGTAAGAATTTTCCGAGTATGAATGACAAATGTTTTGCCTCCTTCCTTTTATTTTCTGCTTTGTTATTGGCATATTCCTTAAGTAAGCGTAGCCTGCAGGTAATATAGAACATTCCGTCTTGAATACTTCTAGGAGTAGTGATGGCTTAGGAAGCAGGTTCAGATCTGCTACCTAAGGCTTTTCAACTTTATGAGCCGTGAGGGTCTCATAAAGACTTTTCTCCCTACGAGTCGAGAGGATCTCGTAGGTGTATTTTCTCCTTAGGGGTCGTGAGGACTCCTAAGTGCGTTTTCTCTTGAGAGTCGTAAAGATATCACAAGAGAATTTTCTCCCTTACAAGTCGAGAGGACTCATAAGTGATTGTTTCCCTCCTTGTCGATGTTTGACTTCGGAGAGTGTGGCCTGTAGATAGTCTATCTTGACCTCCTTGTAGGGCACCGATGGCTTAGGAAACAGGGTTAGGATCTGCCACCTAAGACTTTTCAAATTTATGAGCCGTGAGGGTCTCATAAAGACTTTTCTCCCTACGAGTCGAGAGGATCTCGTAGGTGTATTTTTTCCTTAGGGGTCGTGAGGACTCCTAAGTGCGTTTTCTCTTGAGAGTCGTAAGGATCTCACTAGAGAATTTTCCCTCTTACAAGTCGAGAGGACTTGTAAGTGGTTATTTCCCTCCTTGCCGAGATTCGACTTTGGAGAGTGTGGTCCGTGAATAGTATGCAAGAGTCCATTTTGGACCGACTTGCAGGGCCCCAGTGCTTAGGAAACAGGTTTTTTAATCCCCGCCGCCTAAGGCTTTTCCTCACGAGTCGAGACGAATCAAGCATTTCTCGCAAGAATATCCTAACGTCACAGTTAACCTTTGCTCTTTACGACAAAGGTCCGTTAGGGTCTGTGGTACTAGGGTTTTGTCCGTCGTACCGTCGTGTTGGCTGATGTATTCCTCGATAGGCAATCTTGCTGTTCGAGTAGCCTTGCGACTGTCGTGTCTCTAATCCCTTCGGGGGCTAGACAAGACGTCTTCAAGCAATCTTCTTAGGCAGTTTGACCGTCAGAAGAGCAAGCGTTAGGAATTTTGCCATGCCGCTTTTTACTTGAGGTTAGGCTCATTTTGGAGAGCCCCGATGAGTCATAACCACTCTGCGCTGGTGTGGGGTGATCTCCGATATTCTTTCAGGTTTTATATGAGTTGCCGTCAAGACCCTGAAATTAGGAATTTGGCCTTTGCTTCGTTTTGCTGGCATTGCGTCTGCTGTATCGAGACAAACGTCGAGGTGGCGATCACTCCATGCTGGTGTGGGATGATCTCCGATAGTCTTTCAGGTTTTATATGAGTTGCCGTCAAGACCCTGAAGCTAGGAATTTGGCCTTTGCTTCGTTGTTTGATTGTTGTGTCTGAATCCTGCTGGGGGAAGAACGCTAGAGTGACATCGCGTTTGCTGTATTGAGACGAACGTCGAGGTGGCGATTACTCCATGCTGGTGTGGGATGATCTCCGATGGTCTTTCCGGTTTTATATGAGTTTCCGTCAAGACCCTGAAGCTAGGAATTTGGCCTTCGCTTCTTTTGCTTTGGCGTGTCCGAATCTTGTTGGAGGAAGAACGCTAGGGTGACATCTCGTCTGTTGTATCGATACGAACGTCGAGCTGGTGATCACTCCGTGCTGATGTGGGATGATCTCCGATTGTCTTTCAGGCTTTATATGAGTTACCGTCAAGACCCTGAAGCTAGGATTTTGGCCTTCACCTCATTTGCTGGCATTGCGTCTGCTGTATCGAGACGAATGTCACGGTTGTCTCTAGGTTGCTGGTGAACCGTCGAGGTTTTGAACTAGGGATTTTGCTGTGGCTCCGTTGTTTGATTGTCGCGTCTGGATCCTGATGGAAGAAGAACGCTCTTAGTGACATCTTGTCTGCTGTATCGAGATGAATGCCGAGATGGTGACCACTCCGCGCTGGTGTGGGGTGATCTCTGGTGGTCTTTCATTGACATTGCATCCGCATCCTGCCGGACTGCGAAGAAACGCCGGTTGTTGACATTGCATCTGGTGTGATGAGACGAATGCTAAGGTGGAGTTGGGATTTTGCCATTACTCCGCTTTGTTTTGACGTTACGTCTGTTGTAACGAGACGAATGTTGAGCTGGAGTTGGGATTTTGCCATTACTCCGCTTTGTTTCGACCAAGGGGTCTTTCGTTGACGTTGCATCCGCATCCTGTCGGACTGCGAAGGAACGCCGGTTGTTGACATTACATCTGGTGTGATGAGACGAATGCTAAGGTGGAGTTGGGATTTTGCCATTACTCCGCTTTGTTTTGACGTTGCGTCTGTTGTAACGAGACGAATGCTGAGGTGGAGTTGGGATTTTGCCATTACTCCGCTTTGTTTTGACGTTGCGTTTGCATCTTGCTGGATTGTGAGCGAACGCCGTTGTTGATATTGCGTCTGTTGTAACGAGACTAATGCTGAGGCGGAGTTGGGATTTTGCCATCACTCCGCTTTGTTTTGACGTGAGGTCTTTTGTTGATGTTGTGTCTGCGTCCTGCTGGATTGTGAAGGAACGCCGTTGTTGACATTGCGTCTACTGTAACGAGACGAATGCCGAAGTGGTCTCTAAGTTGTCTGTGAACCGTCGAGATTTGGTTCTCTTTCGAATGGAGGATGGTGGGAAGTTATGGTTCCCTTTTTGTTTGTGCCCCTGGATTTTATATAGGGATTGATGCGATCTTACCTGTAGGGCATAAATTTCATTTTTCTTTATTTCTTTCCGCGATGCTCTATCATTTCAGTTTTTACATCGTGAATGTCGCGATTGCCCAATCATTTCGGCTATTTTTCGCGGTGCCCAATCATTTCGGCTATTTATTTCATTTTTACTCGCTGCTTTTTATTGCGAATTGCCCAATTATTTCGGCTATTTTGCATGAATACATTTTTACTTGCTGATTTCGTTGCAAATTGCCCCATCATTTCGGCTATTTCGTATGCATGTGTGGCTCGCTAGCTTCTTGCTGCAAGCCTGGAATTAGACACCGATTTTGGCATCAACACCGCTACAACTGAAATATTGCCAGGAGCGAATCATCATTTGCCTCTGTCGATGTCGAACAAAGGTGGCTTAGCGAACAGGGTTAGGGTCCCGTCGACTAAGACTTTTGACTTCATGAGCCGTAAGTGAAGGGTTAGCCTAGCACCCTATGAGGGGTTTGGAAGCATCACATGTACCAAAGATTGAATTTCTTAGGGTGCTAAGTTAACATACAAAGGATCGTCCTAGAAAAATTAGGGTTTCAAAAATTTTCATATCATCATATGAAATAAATGCTAGGGTTTAGAGAGTACAACCTTTGTAGCTCCCTACGCTAGACTTCTCGGCTACTTGGGGTTTGAAAAAGCTCCGCTTGAACTCCTCGAGGTCACCGATGATCCACCCGGAGTCCGCTTTGTCCAAGCTTGCGACTTTATCCGATCAAGTGAACGAAATCAAGTTAACACTCCAAACAAGTGGGCTAGACTTGTGTAGAATGGTGTTGTGGTTCTCTTTCTCACTTCAAAATCCTAACTTGATGATTATATTGCTCACTACAAAAATCTAGTGAGCAAAATGAGAGAGGAAGAAGAAGATGATGGCTATCTTTTTCAAGAGAAGAAAAACCTCTAGTTGAAAAATAGAAAATATATCTTTATATATATTTTTTATCTCTCATCTTAAACCATGGTTGAATCATTATTGAACTTGAGTTAAAACCCTAAAGGAAAAGTAATCCATGGTTAAGTGGTGGGTGAGCATGGTTAGGTCAAGAAGAGTGTAGAAAGCTGCCATGAATTATCCTTTCCTTTTCTTTTGTTTTAAATCAAATTTAATAATAATATATATATAAACTAAACCATGGCGTGAGTCTTATATTGCCACCATTTTCTTTGTATAATCAACCAAGATAGATGATGTATGTATGTATGTATGTATACACATCCATATGTGCATGAAACTAGAAAGAAAGAAAAACATACATGCATTCATACATCCATCCAACACAAGAAAGGATTTCTAGTGAGAAACTAATGGTTAAATGATAAATCAACACTTGATTTATCAATCCGGCCATATCACATATGACCCCTACCAAAAGCAAGCCGCCCGATCAATATACGGTATCCCATACGCGCATTTTAATCGGGTCCATGCGCATATCGCATATGCGTACCACAACGTTTCGCCTGGACTAGGAAACTCCATTGTGGGACTCTGAGACTCGTCAATACGCCGGCAGTGGGTGATGATCATATCAAGCACCCCCAAGCCGCAAGCGGTCAGCTAAACGTAACGGCCACCCGGGTATTGAGCGATCAGAAGAGAACAAGCGAACCTGCTACAACTCCCGTCGAGCCGATCGACAACACTTCCCGTACAGTCCGGTCTCCTCGTCTAATATGTCGCATATCAAGTCTAGGGGTGGTAAACGTCAGACCCCAATAACCGATAAGTCGTGCCGATGTGAGGCTCATAACGGGTCGAGAAACTACTGGTAACACTTACCAGCAAATCTCTGAAACAGCCCTGGCCAGGGACTTCCCTGTTACGGTCAATCGAGCACAGTACAACATCAACCCCCAATACCGGGAGAGACGAAACCCCTCCTATCGCTCATTGCCTCCATGTGACTCGGGACTGTACCCAAAAACCACCGTTTTGCACGCCCTCATGGACGTGGTAAGGTGGAGATCAAAGCACAGTGGGAATCACACAAGACTATATGACGATCTCGGGTCTACAGACTAACCTGCACAAGTGTCACCTGAGAACTGCCATCTGACGTGAGGTATAATACCATCTGGGAGTTCTCGGTGAGTCCGTCCAGTGTACCCAGTCTCCACTGAGCACCCGTATACCATCTCTGATGTCAAACACCAATGGATATGGGATCATCCATCGCCCATCTCATGGGTCGAGAAGCATATACGCTAGTCTACACTGGTATATCGATGCCCCGTCTCGATACACCCACGACTAGGGACCTTGAAGGATGTACTTATGGACTACCATGTCCCCACTAGTATGATCTGCATCATAGTCCAGGTAGTCAAGTACACATCCTAAGGGCTTTACCAACATGTAACTATAAGACAGTTTAAAGAGACTAGTATACATGTTAAGATAAAGAGCAACCAGATAACATACTATCATATCGAGTAAGAAAGTCATCTCTATATATGTCCAAGCATCCAATACAATATACATCATCTGTACAATACTGGCCTCTAGGGCATACATACAACTAACAATCTCCCACTTGCACTAGGGCCAGCTGCTGTAGTATCGCATACCGAGCATCCCGAAGAGTCTCTCAAACTGTATCTGGGGAATGGCCTTCGTGAGTGGATCCGCCGTGTTGTTCTTCGTGTCAACCCTCCTGACCTCGATCTCCCGGCGATCAACTATCTCCCGGATCAGGTGATACCGCCTCAGAATATGCCTGGATCGCTGATGGGACCTGGGTTCCTTGGCCAAAGCCACCGCTCCATTGTTATCGCAATACAAAGGTATTGGATGCTCAATGGATGGAACCACTCCAAGTTCAGTAATGAACTTCTTGATCCAGACAGCTTCTTTGGCAGCATCGTTGGCAGCGATGTTTTCAGCCTCCATCGTCGAGTCTGCCACGGTTTCCTGCTTGGAACTCTTCCAGCTAACCGCCCCTCCGTAAAGGGTAAAGACAAATCCCGACTGCGACTTAGAGTCGTCCTTATCACTCTGGAAGCTCGAATCGGTAATGGACTCCACTTGGAGTTCTCCGTTACCATACACCAAGAGCATCTCTTTAGTCCTTCGTAAGTACTTGAGAATGCTCTTCACAGCTGTCCAGTGACTCTCTCCAGGATCAGCTTGATACCTACTCACTACACTTAGTGAGTATGCTACATCGGGTCTGGTATATAGCATCGCGTACATGATAGAGCCTACAGCCGAAGCATAGGTTATCCCTTGCATGCGAGCTTTTTCCAAATCAGTCTTGGGAGACATCTCTTTGGAGAGAGTGACTCCAGATATCGTGGGTAAGTTCCCACGCTTGGATTCTTCCATACTAAACCTCTTTAGTATGGTGTCAATGTACCTGGACTGGGACAATCCCAATATCCGTTTGGATCTATCTCTTGTAGGGTTCCTAGGCACTCTAATGAGGTCTCACAAGGTATCAACTATGCCAATTTCAAATTTTACAAGTGCCGAGAAACCCTAATACGGATCGTTAACTAGAATTTTAGGCGACAAAACAAACTAGTTAACAACTTAACTACAAGATCGGAAATACAACCTTTGTAGATCCGGTCCTCCACCTCCATAGCTCCGCAATGAAGTCTCCTCGCTGTCCAAATGGAATCCCGGGCTCTAGCGTCGGCTTCATCGGAGAATTGGGCGGGCTAGTTCATCGACTACGATGCCGAAGATGATCTACGTCGAGGCATCACAAGATCAAGCTCCCACTTCACCAAGTCATGAAACTTGTGAAGAAAACACCCTATACTACTTGGCAAGAGGTAGAGGATGAAGAAATAGGAAGTGGGTTCACTTTAGAATTGGATTTCTCACTTGATATCATTACTTGCCATTAATGAGGCAAGCTTTTCTTTCTTGCTCATGAAGAAGAAGATGAAGAAAGAATATGATAAGTTCTTTTTGTAAAATGAAAATAATAAGAATACTTATCATATACCAACCATGGTCAAGTGTAGAGACTAAACTAGGGTTAGTGGGAATGGTTAGGGTTAAGCATGAGACAAAATGGTCACTTAGTCAAAGCTTCAATATCAAACAAAGAAAGCCACCATTTTCTCTCATTATCTTTTCCATAAAGAAATAAATAAATAAATAAATGAATAAGAAAAGGAAAACCCTAACCATTACACAACCATGGTTTAATCTTTACACAAACCCTAGTGAGCATGTATCATCAAACATGATACAAACTTGTGTACAAAAGTATATCACATATACAATGTGCACAATCCAAGTGAGAAAATCCATTTAAAGTGAACCAATACTAGTTAATGCAAAGTAATATATCAAATATATAATTATGCATTAAATCATTAAATCAACACTTGATTCAATGATCCGGTCATGTCGCACACAACCGACTAGTATCCAATGTATCGGCTTATCGAATCAATCCTTGATTCGATAACTAGGTTATATCGCATACAACCATTCGATACATTCATCGCGAGAATAGAATACGGTATCACATACACGCATTATTCTCGGTCCCGCATATATCTCATATGCGCTCCTATTTCGTTTCGCTTGAGCCAGGAAACCTCTGTGTAGGACTCTAAAGACTCGTCAATACGCCGGCAGCAGGTGATGATTATATCAAACACCCATAAGTCGCAAGCGGTCTGCTAAACGTAACGGCCACCCGGGTATTGAGCAATCAGAAGATCGACGAGCAAGCCCGCTCATACTCCTGTGAATCCAACCAGTAACACTTGCCGTACAGTCCGGTCTCGTCGTCTGATATGTCGCATATCTCGCCTAGGGGTGGTAAACGTCAGACCCCAATAGCTTGATAAGTCGTGTCGATATGAGGTCTATAACAATTCGAGAAACTATTGATAACACTTACCAGTAAATCTCAGCAACCCTGGCCAGGGATTTTCGGTTATAGCCAATCGAACACAGCGCAACATCAACCCCCTATACCGGGAGAGACGAATCCCCTCCTATCGCTCATTGCCTCCATGTGACTTGGGACTGTACCCAAAAACCACCGTTTTGCACGCCCTCTTGGACGTGGTAAGGTGGAAATCAAAGCACAGTGGGAACCACACAAGACTCTATGACGATCTCGGGTCAACAGACTACTCTGTACCAGTGTCACCAGAGAACTGCCATCTGACGTAAGGTATAATACCATCTGGGAGTTCTCGGCGAGTCCGTCCAGTGTACCCAGTCTCCACTGAGCACCCGTACATCATCTCTGATGTCAAACACCAATGGATATGGAATCATCCATCGCCCATCTATATGGGTCGAGAAGGTATACGCTAGTCTACCCTGGTATATCGATGCCCCGTCTCGATACACCCACGACTAGGGACTTTGAAGGATGTACTTATAGACTATCATGTCCCCACTAGTATGATCTGCATCATAGTCCAGGTAGTCAAGTACACATCCTAAGGGCTTTACCAACATGTAACAGAGAGACAAACAGTATACACGTTAAGGTAAAGAGCAACCAGATAGCATACTATCATGTCGAGCAAGAAAGTCCTCCCTATATATGTCCAAGCATCCACTACAATATACATCCTATGTATAGTAATGGCCTCTAGGGCATATATATAACTAACATCTCTATAGATCCTAATTCCCAATATGCAGGAGGCATCACCAAGATCTTTCATTGAGAATCTTTGTGATAAGAAGAGCTTGACCGATTGCAGCATAGGAATGTCATTTCCTATCAAGAGTATGTCGTCCACGTACAATACGAGGAAGACAACCTTACTCCTTGCTACCTTCTTGTAAATACAAGATTCATCTGGGTTTTTGACGAAATCAAACTCTTTGATAACGATGTCAAAGCAGATGTTCCAGCTCCGCGATGCTTGCTTTAACCCATAAATGGATTTAAGCAGCTTGCACACCTTCCCGCTGCTCCTACTATCTACGAACCCCTCTGGCTGAGTCATGTACACGCACTCTTCTAAATCACCGTTTAGAAAGGCGGTCTTAACATCCATTTGCCAGATTTCGTAATCATGATATGCAGCTATGGCAAGCATGATCCGGATGGATTTAAGCATAGCCACTGGAGAAAAGGTTTCGTCATAGTCCACACCTGGTCTTTGACGAAAACCCTTTGCAACAAGTCTAGCTTTGAAAGTCTCCACTTTCCCATCTACACCAAGTTTTTTCTTGATGATCCACTTGCTCCCAATGGGTTTTACCCCTTCAGGAGCAACTTCCAAAGTCCACACTTTGTTGGTGTACATGGATTCCATCTCGGACCGCATTGCATCCAGCCATTTCACTGAGTCCCTACTCGTGATGGCCTGCTCGAAGCTAGTTGGGTCATCATCCTCCATGATGCAATCCTCGCTTCCACCGTCAATGAGAAAACCAAAGAATCTCTCAGGTGGACGAGAAACCCTGCTAGATCGGCGGAGCGGCTGGGGTTCGTCAGGTACTACTGAATCCTCTGGTTCTACCATGTCTTCTGTTATAGTTTGTATCGCTGGAAGCTCTTCCAGTTCTACCTCAATGCTACTTGTCTGTTTCATAAGAAAACCTTTTTCTAAGAAAGTGGCATGTCGAGAAACAAACACCTTTTGTTCCTCGGGATGGTAGAAGATATACCCTTGTGAATTTTTGGGATATCCTATAAACTTACATAAGACTGATCTTGCCTCGAGTTTGTCCGGATTTTGTCTTTTGACATAGGCTGGACAACCCCATATCTTAATGTAATTAAGATGTGGTTTCTTCCCTTTCCATATCTCATATGGAGTGGTAGGCACTGATTTGGTAGGAACTCTATTCAATAGGTCCATGGCTGTCTCAAGCGCATATCCCCAGAAGGAAATAGGTAACTCAGCTGTACTCATCATTGAGCGCACCATATCTAATAGGGTGCGGTTTCTCCGTTCCGATACACCGTTGTGCTGTGGTGTATAAGGAGGAGTGAGCTGAGAGAGAATCCCATTCTCTTTTAGATAATCCAGAAAATCATTGCTCAAGTATTCTCCTCCTCGATCAGATCGAAGGCTTTTAATACTTTTGCCCGTTTGGTTCTCTACTTCGTGCTTATATTCTCTGAATTTCTCAAAAGTTTCAGACTTGTGTTTTATCAGGAACACATGTCCGTATCTAGAGAGATCGTCAGTGAATGTAATGAAGTAGGAAGAACCGTCCCTGGCATGTGTAGACATGGGACTGCATACATCACTATGTATCAGCCCTAAGAGTTCCGTAACTCTTTCTCCGTGTCCCGTAAACGGAGTTTTGGTCATCTTGCCTTTGAGACATGACTGGCAAGTGTCATAAGATGAAAATTCAAACGGATTTAAATATCCATCCTTATGCAACTTAGCTAGTCGTGTCGCATTGATGTGACCAAGTCTACAATGCCATAAGAAGGATTCGTTCATTTCTGAACTTTTCCTCTTGTGTGTTTTTTGTATATTGAGTACTGTATTTTGATTTAGAATGAATATGCCATTATGTAGCGAGCCTGATGCAATCAATTTTTGATCTAGGAATATATTCATAACATTATCCTTTACTATAAAATTATATCCTTCTTTACTTAATAAAGAAACTGATATAATGTTGCACATCATGTTTGGTATTTAATAGCATTCATTTAAAATCAGTGTATACCACTTGGTAATACTAGGTGATACTCGTCAACTGCTTTGGCTGCAACATTTGCCCCATTCCCTACTTGAACGGAATGATCACCTTTTCCCAGTTCTCTACCTTTCCGTAGCCCATGTAACATTTTACATATGTGGGATCCTGATCCGGTATCTAATACCCAGGACGTAGGGTGAACTGAGAAGCAGTTCTCAATAACTAACACACCTGTAGAAGATGCATCAACATGCATGTTCTTTTGGGTGGCTTGAGAATCTAGATATTCTCCTATTCCCTGTTCAGTCTTATAACTCTTATAAGAAAGAGCGGGTCCAACGTTCCCCTACACAGTACAACATGCGGGTTCGGTCAATACATCCATATTATTATCTTTATTAGGGCATGACATGGTCGCTACCTGGAGAGAGAGAGAAGAAAACACTTTAGCGTATGCTCTTGTAAGATCAGATTGGTTATTATCTTATCTAATCAGGATGGCTCCCACTGGTTTTTATCAAATCTTCCTTCAAACCCTAAAAGGAAAGACTAGCCGGGATTAATTACACCCTACAACTTCGCCAATCTTTCAGCCAGGCCAGTGTCGGTACTTTGAGGGAAGTTCCCCGTGCTTTCGCACGGACCTAATTAAAGTAAACCTCATTTTCCCAGAGGCGTAACCCCGTTGACACCTTTCTAGACACCTACTTGATCGGCTAATTGTAATGTGTAAAACTCTCCCAGGAGTAACTCTTACTCGCAGTGGGTATCGGGATCCAACTATCTCATAGAAGGTATGCAATCTCATTGCAAATTTCAACACTTGAAATTCCCGATAGTATTTTTCCCCTAGCGTGCTATGACCTTGACGCATGCCAAACAACCCATAGTCCGCTAGTCAAGTTCAACACGTACAATTCGTGATTGAATTAAACCCACCCGTACGAACCTTGACGCATGCCAAACAACGCCGTACGAATACCTTAATCCAATCGCATCTCATGCTACAGATAAGTAATAATCAGCTACCGTACACTACGCCTTGACGCATGCCAAACAACCGTAGTACGAATACTAAATATTACAGATCTGAATTGACGGAGGGCTACGCAGGTTTTTCTGAAAACTATGAGCGTAATGAACTTGATATCGTTGTAGAATCAAGTGAAGTTTTGAAATGGAGTGATTTTGAGGCTTTTCTAGTTTTGCTAAAGGGGTCACTCCCGGTGAAGGGATCGTCGGCCCTTTCCTCGTCGAATGAGGTGCGGGATATATCATATATATCACTGTGCAAAGCAGAAACTATAGAAGCAATCAAAAGTCAAACCGAGTGTGTAGCATCTGCCAGTTATTGCTAAAGGGGTCACTCCCGGTGAAGGGATCTCGGCCCTTTCCTCATCGAATAAGGTGCAGGGTATATCATATATACCACTATGCAAAGCAAAACTGTAGCCACCCTTTTTATTTAAAATTTGATTCTACAACATCTTTTAGGTTTCTTTTCTTTCATTAATCACATTAATGAAGTCCCATCATTTATCTCACCTAAACATTACAGATAAATACGACGTACACTTATGCCATCCGCATTCGCCTCGATGTCCCCTCATGCACCGTTAGGTTAGGTAACTAACGACAGAGCAGGGCAGGGCTAGTGCGGGTGCAAAACATAAGTAACGCCTATATAATATATCATATATACTATATACTGTATCCATCAGAACATATCAAATGATCACATCACAGATATCGCAGCAGAAACATAGATATAATGTGGGATATACTAGGACGTCCGTATTTAGTATTTGGCCAAAATAGAAAATACGGATTCCACAGTCACGATGAATAGCCAAGCCCACACCCTGGACCCCTACGAGAGCGGCAAGCGACCCTACCAATTCTGGAGTTTAGGAGACCCGGTCTCGACTCCTCGAGATGGCCTCCCACTGAACCCCAGAACCCGGTCACCTGTGCTCCCCTCCTTGGGTCCATCCTAATGCGGAAAAGTAAATAATATACAACACTGGTGACATAACCTCAACCCGGAAGTGCCCCAAATAAAAGAATATTACATTACATTTGAATTTACATGAATGAAAATATAAAACTCTCATCTCACATAAAACCCCCCGGCTATTCAATCGCGACAATCCTGCACTTTATATCTCAGCAACACATAATATCACATATCATCAACGTAAGTAAGTATGCATACCCCAATTGTCGTTGATGTATAGCAACGAAACCGGCGATATCGACATACTACACTTACGGTCACAGAAAAGAAAGTGTAAAACTGCAATATTTGGAATCCACATTCTCTTTAGGCATCGTAAATGCGAAATATCACATACTTCGTATTTCATGTCCAACTATATGAATTCCACATATTGCATCACATTCCAGATAAATAGACGGTATTAAAGTTTTCGAACGATCGATCAAATACCCAAGATTCGCTAAAGCTCAACACTTGAGCGGAGTTCAAAATCCCGGAGTGTGACACAGTGGTAGCGGTCCAGCCGTAGAAGGGTCAAGCCAACGCCTCATATGTGGCACGCCGTACTGCCCCAAACCCTAAGGTTCAAAAGGCAGTTCAAGACGGTCACATAATCGAGTTAAGGTTTGTTGTCTTCTAGAGGGACCACCACATACAAACTTGCACGTATTTCCAAAAGATTTTAAACCCCGTGAAAAGTGAGCAAATGATAATCGTTTGAACACTTCAATACTTTCTAGATTTACCCGGAAAAGCCACGAAATCAAAATTCCGATCGAACTGTTGAGTCCAAAACCACCTCCAGAATTTTCAGCACTAAATTCAGATTAAAAATACCCAAAAAAATATACAAGCAGATTTCAGAATTACTGTACAAATTTTACTCATTGATCTATGTGTACGGCCGTGGAACCGCGGCCTAAGCAAGCTTAGGCCGCGTTTCCGCGGCGACATTTACTGTTCATGAAAAAATATTTATACCGTAATTCTTAGTTTTACCTGCTGAATTTTTTAAATATTTTTAATTCTGAAAATAACCAGATTTTGAAAAAAGTCCAGAGAGCACCCAAAAATAGTATTTTCCGGTTCGATCGGAGTTTTAACTTCGTAAAAAGGTCGCCTAATGTTTTAGGTCGGCTCTGATACCAATGAAGGGTTAGCCTAGCACCTTATGAGGGTTTTGGAAGTATCACATGTACCAAAGATTGAATTTCTTAGGGTGCTAAGTTAACATACAAAGGATCGTCCTAGAAAAATTAGGGTTTCAAAAATTTTCATATCATCATATGAAAGAAATGCTAGGGTTTAGAGAGTACAACCTTTGTAGCTCCCTACGCTAGACTTCTCGGCTACTTGGGGTTTGAAAAAGCTCCGCTTGAACTCCTCGAGGTCACCGATGATCCACCCGGAGTCCGCTTTGTCCAAGCTTGCGACTTTATCCGATCAAGTGGACGAAATCAAGTTAACACTCCAAACAAGTGGGCTAGACTTATGTAGAATGGTGTTGTGGTTCTCTTTCTCACTTCAAAATCCTAACTTGATGATTATATTGCTCACTACAAAAATCTAGTGAGCAAAATGAGAGAGGAAGAAGAAGATGATGGCTATCTTTTTCAAGAGAAGAAAAACCTCTAGTTGAAAAATAGAAAATATATCTTTATATATTTTTTATCTCTCATCTCAAACCATGGTTGAATCATTATTGAACTTGAGTTAAAACTCTAAAGGAAAAGTAATCCATGGTTAAGTGGTGGGTGAGCATGGTTAGGTCAAGAAGAGTGTAGAAAGCTTCCATGAATTATCCTTTCCTTTTCTTTTGTTTTAAATCAAATTCAATAATAATATATATATAAACTAAACCATGGTGTGAGTCTTATATTGCCACCATTTTCTTTGTATAATCAACCATGATAGATGATGTATGTATGTATGTATGTATACACATCCATATGTGCATGAAACTTGAAAGAAAGAAAAAACATACATGCATTCATACATCCATCCAACACAAGAAAGGATTTCTAGTGAGAAACTAATGGTTAAATGATAAATCAACACTTGATTTATCAATCCGGCCATATCACATATGACCCCTACCAAAAGCAAGCCGCCCGATCAATATACGGTATCCCATACGCGCATTTTAATCGGGTCCATGCGCATATCGCATATGCGTACCACAACGTTTCGCCTGGACTAGGAAACTCCATTGTGGGACTCTGAGACTCGTCAATACGCCGGCAGTGGGTGATGATCATATCAAGCACCCCCAAGCCGCAAGCGGTCAGCTAAACGTAACGGCCACCCGGGTATTGAGCGATCAGAAGAGAACAAGCGAACCTGCTACAACTCCCGTCGAGCCGATCGGCAACACTTCCCGTACAGTCCGGTCTCCTCGTCTAATATGTCGCATATCAAGTCTAGGGGTGGTAAACGTCAGACCCCAATAACCGATAAGTCATGCCGATGTGAGGCTCATAATTGGTCGAGAAACTACTGGTAACACTTACCAGCAAATCTCTGAAACAGCCCTGGCCAGGGACTTCCCTGTTACGGCCAATCGAGCATAGTACAACATCAACCCCCAATACCGGGAGAGACGAAACCCCTCCTATCGCTCATTGCCTCCATGTGACTCGGGACTGTACCCAAAAACCACCGTTTTGCACGCCCTCATGGACGTGGTAAGGTGGAGATCAAAGCACAGTGGGAATCACACAAGACTATATGACGATCTCGGGTCTACAGACTAACCTGCACAAGTGTCACCTGAGAACTGCCATCTGACGTGAGGTATAATACCATCTGGGAGTTCTCGGCGAGTCTGTCCAGTGTACCCAGTCTCCACTGAGCACCCGTATACCATCTCTGATGTCAAACACCAATGGATATGGGATCATCCATCGCCCATCTCATAGGTCAAGAAGCATATACGCTAGTCTACACTGGTATATCGATGCCCCGTCTCGATACACCCACGACTAGGGACCTTGAAGGATGTACTTATGGACTACCATGTCCCCACTAGTATGATCTGCATCATAGTCCAGGTAGTCAAGTACACATCCTAAGGGCTTTACCAACATGTAACTATAAGACAGTTTAAAGAGACAAGTATACATGTTAAGATAAAGAGCAACCAGATAGCATACTATCATATCGAGCAAGAAAGTCATCTCTATATATGTCCAAGCATCCAATACAATATACATCATCTGTACAATACTGGCCTCTAGGGCATACATACAACTAACAGTAAGGGTTTCATAATGGTATTTCTCCCTATGAGTCATGAGGATCTCGTAGGTGCGTTTTCTCCTTAGGAATCGTGAGGACTCCTAAGTGTATGTTCTTTTATAAGTCGTAAGGATCTTACAAGAGTGTTTTCTTCTTATAAGTCGAGAGGACTCACAAGGGTTGTTCACCGGGTAGACATATCCCTAGTCAAGGATGAGACTCTGTTAGGGAAATGTTTATTCGCGCCCGTGGATTGTATACAGAGGTCAGCATTGAGCCGCTTGTAGGGCATTGTCGAAGGTTGTGGTGGCCGCTTAAGAACAGGTTTAGATCCCTGTAGCTTAGGACTTTCAAATCTTATGAACTGTGAGGGTCTCATGAGAAGGTTCTCCTTACGAGTCGTGAGGATCTCGCAAGTGTAATTTCTCCTTAAGGATCGTGGGGATCCCTAAGTGTGTTTCTCCCTTGTGAGTCGTAAGGATCTCACGCAGGCGGTTTCTCCTTACGAAGTCGAGAGGACCTTGCAAGTGTCTTTTAACTAGATTGCGCCCTTTCGGGTTTTCACAAAACTCGCCGGTAGCCCTGCTGTTTTTACTCACGGAGCCCTTTCGGGTTTTCATTCGTGCCCATTTTGCTTGTGGACATACCATTTTTTTTAACGAGGTTGCGTCCTTTCGGGTTTTTATAAGACTCCCCGGTAGCCCTGCTGTTTTTACTCACGGAGCCCTTTAGGGTTTTCATCCGTGCCCATTTTGCTTATGAACATACCGTTTTTTTACCACGTTAGCCTGAGGATGCCGCGGGTTGGTAGTAGTTTAACGACGTTTCGGTCATCAGCTAGTTTTAGGACATAGCGGTCCATTGTTAGTTTAAGGACGTTCCGGTCCGACGCCAGTTTTAGAACATAGTGGTCCACCGTCGCCGTATTTGAGGCGAATCTCTAGTTTACTGACTTTTTGGTCTATGGGGCTTTCTCTATGAATGAGCACGATGCCCCCGGCATGTCCACCTTTTTAGGGGCATGAGGTTGTGGCGGTTTCACCTTCCAGTTTTCCGATAATGCGAACTTGCCTCGTTGGTATTGGTCTTCAACCCAGTTTTTGAAGACGTAGCAGTTTTCGATTGGATGGCCCAATACTCGGTGGTAAGGGCAATAATTAGGATTGTTGACATCGTTCAGTTGTAGTGGGTGTTTCGGCTCCGGTAGAATGATAAGCCTGTTGCGCACCGCTAGTTCGAACAGTCTCCTTATTTCATCCCGGGGAAATGAGTAAGGATGTTTCAACTTCTCATCGAGGGGTTGCCGTTTGTTGCTTTGGCGAACAACCAGTCTCGGGCCACTCGATTGTTGTTGAGCGTTGGCGACGAAGGCCGTTTTCCCCTTCCCCTTATCCTTTTTGTTCGATCCCTTGTTTGTGGGTCCGAGATTCTTTTTACGGATAGCGTGCGATTACGCGGCTGAATGTTCTCGCAACTCCTCAGTTATTTCGTTTCAGAGATAGTTTCCTTGAAGAGAGGGCCGAGGGCTACTTCTTCGTCGGAGTCTCTCCCGAAGGTGAGAATTCGCGATCCCCCGGGATCAACCCTATGACAATTGCCGGCAATTCTTTTACGCTCATCTGTCGTATTTTTCCGCTGTCTATGAGCTTCACGCTTTGTCCTCTTGAAGAGTTGCCTGTGAGCGACATACCCTTGCCACCAACACTTAAAGGAGTTGCAGTCTTCAGTAGGGTGTGCGATCTTCTGATGATATAAGCAGAAGTTCGGATGTACGTCCGCTTCATCAAGATGTATACCGCCAGGAGAATTTTCTCTGAAAGAGGGCAGCTTCATCCCCATCGATATGGCTTTGGCGAATCGTTTCCTTGTCTTGATCCTGCTTTTATTTGCGGCGGATGTACTTTGATATGGTGGGAGTGTTTCGACCCTTTTGTCCAGTCGCCGGTGTTTGGCCTTTTCAAATATGGCCATCTCGCGCTTCCGATCAGCTTTGCTTTTTAGACGGGCTTCATTCAGGAATGCGTCAATTATTTCGTCTAATGGCCCTAGAAGTTCCGGCTCAGGATCTGCCCCCGGTTTCTCTGTGTCAGGAGCTTCTTCACTGTCTATCAACGAGTGAGAGATTATATGGCAGCTTGCCACATAATCCTCAGGTTCATCCGACGAGTCTTTGTCACCATCTCCGTCCTCAAGGACGTGGCTGAGGAATTCTCGGAGTGTGACTGGGGTCCGCGCCTTCTGATTATATTCTTCCAGTGCGTCAATATGTTTTTGCAGATCCGAGCGCTTGTCATCAAACTGCACGAGCTTTTTGGTCTTCTTCTTTTTCTTTGAATACTTTGACGGCTGTGCCTGGGTGTTTTGCCCACTGCTATTAATTCTCGGTGTTGGGCGTGGTTTCAACATCCTATCAATGACCTCGGGCTCTAGCGGACTTTTCCACCTGACGGCTGGGCATGTGTGAAGATCTTTCAGCATTCTTTTCGTCTTGGCTAAAAGAGCGACCTCCTATGGAGCTTTTTCTATAAAAGAGCACGATGCCCCCGGTATGTCCATTTTTTAGGAGCATGAGGTTGTGGCTGGTTCACCTTCCAGTTTTCGGATAATGCGAACTTGCCTTGTTGGTATCGGTCCTCAATCCAACCTTTGAAAACGAAGCAATCTTTGATTGGATAGTTTACTGCTTGATGGTAAGGGCAGTAATTAGGATTGTTGACATCGTCTGGCTGTAACGGACGTTTTGGACCCGGCAGATTGATGAGTCTGTTGCGCACTGCCAGCTCGGACAGTCTTCTCATTTTATCCTGGGGAAACGAGTAAGGACGTCCTAATCTCTCTTCGAGGGACGGGCGTGGACGCATATTGTTTTGGCGAACAACCGGGTTTAAATTGCTCGGTTGTTGTTGAGTATTGGCGACGAAAGTTGCTTTTCCTTTCCCCTTTTCATTCCGAGGATCCGTCTTTGAAGGAGATGGTCTATGACCCATCTGATCCATTTTGGCCAACTTGTCAATCAAGGCCTGGAAAGTAGTTGTCTTGAAGAATTGCGAGATGGTCGCTTGAGGGTCAAGAGTGCCCACGAACATGCCCACTGCCGGCGCTTTTTCGATGCGCTGTTCGCATTTCGACCATAGATTCCGCCATCGTATTGCGTATTGAACCCATGTTTCGCCAGGCCTTACCCTGGCGTTGATCAATGCGGTGATCGGGGTGCGCTCGCTAGCACTTGCGAATCGCTGGGTGAATAACAGCTCCATTTCCGCAAATGTTTTGACGGAGTCGTTTGGAAGTTCAAAATACCATTCGAATGCCGTCTCCGACAAGCTGCCGACGAACTGGCGAAGTAGCAGTTTATCATCACCTCCGGTGTTACCACAAAGAGCCCTGAATTGGGCAACATGCTGGTGCGGGTTTCCCGTCTTTATATACATGGAATTTAGGGATCATATATCTCGACGGGTAATTGATTTGGTCATACCAATCCGGATAGGGTCGTCCAGTCTTGACAACTTGGCCAGCCGTTTCGTTCGCTCGGTGAGCTCGTATTTGCTGAGCTATATAATCATCGAGTGTGGCTTTTGAAATAGTTTCCTCCTTGGCTGCTGAATGAGCTGGAGGAGGATTGGATGTCTCCCCTCTATCATCTTCAATAATGATCGGAGGGTCTTCAGCTGGAGGATCCGGCTGTAACATTATTCCTACCATGTCTTGGAAGAGAAGCGCCATTTGTTTTATGTTAGCAGCTTGTTTTGCCGCTTCTCTGTCCTTCTTCTCGAGCATTCTCCGAAGGAATTCGGCGTCAGTTTCCTGCTCGTGGCGTTGCTCGGAGGATTCCTCTGGGCTTGCTTTCGGTCCTGTGAGCGTGGACATCGTAGTCATCATCTCCTAAAGCTTCTGCTGCTGCTCTTGGGCTTTTGTCATGGACCGCGTGAGCGGTCGATGACCTGTGGAGATACGGCTATCTTCTTTTCCGGATGCCATATAAACGGTATGCACCACCATGCCCCCAGACTTAGGGCGTTTAGGCTCAGTGCCCTTGACATTTATCGCAGGCATGGGGATTTTCTCCGGCCTTCTCCTCTTATGAGCGGTCGAAGTTGAGGGGACCGTTGCAGTGGGCACCCAAGTAGCCGTCGCCTTCTGTGGCTTAACAGGATGGTTTTCTTCTTGTCGGACCTTCAGCTTCTTCTGCTGACGGGGATAGTCTTGATCAACCACTGACTCTTGGACTTGACGCCAGACTTTGTAAATCTTAGAGGACAGCCGCTGCGGGGGTTGCTCCAGCTTCATTTCTGTAACATTCTCCACCGGAGGGGGAGATCTTTTTAGTATGGCGGTAGGAGAGTTCCTGTGCACCTTGTTCAACAGCTCAAAACTGTTCCCGGTTGGAATAGCAGTATTGATTTCCACCGTTGGGGCTGGTGGAGTTAGCCCAGAGGGGGAGTTGACCCCAGCCTTCCTCACTCGGCGCCAATGGCGACGTCGAGCATGTCGAGCCGATGGTGTTGGTTTGGTGATGGGGATGGCTTTGTCTTGCCCCCTATCCAGGTGGGGGGCTGTTGCTGGCGTCAGCCTGTTGAAAACTGATGTTCGTTGAGAAGCGGTATCCAACCGGTCAAAAACAGAATTCTGAGCAGGGATGGGTATCCTCTTCGGAATAACCTTTTCTGGAATTGCAGGCTTCTTCATAGGCCCACATGGATTTTGGCCCAATCTGGTAAAGACTGAGGCATTTGGATTGGGCGACCCGTTGAGAGGGGCCGCAGAAGTTGCAAGCCGATCAAAGACCGATTTCTTCGAAGTTTCTTGTAATGGCGCAGGAGTATTGAAGCTCATTGGTGGGAGCATGGTCCTAAAGAACAGCCCAGTGGCGGCCTGAGTTACCTGCTCCACTGGCATCTTAAAAAGGGAGGCCGCTTGAGACCCGTAGGTCACTCCTATGGCGAGGATGGAGTGAGGGTTGTAGTTGCAGTTAGTGCAGGTTGAAGCCATTGATCTTCAGTTCTCTCCTGCACGGAGCAAGATACCAAATCTTAATACCTTGAATCCACAGGCAACCATAGCAAACCGCGATTCGTTCGCGAACACGACACACGAAGTGTAGAGTGGAAAGAGGAAAAGGTCCCACCGGACGTGCCAGAATCTGTTTCCCTCCGAAAGACGCGGCGGACGTCTCGCCTGAATTTCGGGGCAGATGCTAATTGGTGCGATCCGTCCACCTCTCTGAAGATGCCAAGTTGATTTATGGCACCATGTATCGAAGGTTTAAACGGATGCGTCCGATTTAGCAGACTTAGTCAGGTTCCCCCTCGTTTGAGGGTTTTTTGATTGTGGGGACGCTCTTCCCTGCAGGCGCAAGCCCCTGCAGTTAATTACGCTACCGCATCGTGGTAACAACTTTCTTCTTCTCCAGATGGTCACTTCGTATCGTGGATGTTTGTTTAGTTTGTGGTTGCCCGTGGATTGTATACGGAGACTAAGTAATGTTGTCGCCCGTAGGGCGTGGATTAGTCCAAATCCGTATTTTCTTAGATTTGGGTTTTGGTTTAGGTTTAAGGATACGTTAGTCTTATTTGAGACTAAGATCAACTTAAACGTTTGTTAAGGACACGTTAGTCTAATTTTAGACTAAGATCAACTCAACGTTTGTTAAGGACAAGTCAGTCTAATTTTAGATTGAGCCCAACTTAACGGGATCGTTTAGATCCAACAAAAGAGCATTTGGACTCTATTGTTTAGTTTAAAGACATTGCGGTCAATTACCAGTTTAGGGACATGGTGGTCCAATGTTAGTTTAAAGATATCACGGTCGAGGTTAAGGATATCATAGTCCGTGAGTTTAAAGACCTCACAGTCAAGGTTAAGGACATCATAGTCCATGAGTTTAAAGACCTCACAGTCAAAGTTAAGGACATCATAGTCCGTGGGTTTAAAGACCCCACAGTCCAATATTAGTTTTAAGACATCACGGTCGAGGTTAAGGACATCATAGTCCGTGAGTTTAAAAACCTCACAGTCAAGGTTAAGGACATCATAGTTCGTGGGTTTAAGGATCCCACAGTCCAATGTTAGTTGTAAGACATCACGGTCGAGCTTAAGGACATCATAGTCCATGGGCTTAAGGACCCCACAGTCCAGTTTAAAGACATCATAGTCTGTGAAATGTATGGCTGTCGGGACCCGTCACCTCTCTGAAGACGTTGAAGGATTACAACGACAAATATCAGAGGAGTTCAGAGATGTACCCTTGAACCAATGTTGGTTGGGAGATCTATAGTCCAATTTGGGAATAAAGTCTGTTTAAAGGTTTATGAGCATATGGGCTCAGTTGATATGAGTTGAACATTTTATTGTTCTGGCTATTGAGCCTTGTTCATTCCAGAATATTGCATTTATTACCGCCCACTCTTATGCTCGTTTGTTTATAGGTATGTGCTTTTAATCCGTGTTTGCTACATATTTACAGTCTACAGGTTCCTAGTCCAAAATAACGCAAATGATATAAAATCTCCACTGTTACGCCAAAATCCAAAACATCTGTTGCCAGCAGATAAAAGCCGGGTTCCGATCATCCGTATCCGTCCAGTGCCGCGTACCACTTCCAGAGACAAGACAAATGACAGTGGTCATTCGTGTCTCGGACAAGCACAAAGCACGAGAGGGGCAGCACAAAGCACGAGGGAGGCAGCATAAGAATCAATGGGTGCACGGAGCTCGAGGGAGAAAGGTCAAATCAATCAAAAGTCAAGCTATGATTGGACTGTGCAGATCTGAATAAATCGTGAAGGCATTTTGCAATTTGGGATATGTAGAACATCATAAGATAGCAACACAAGGAAACCCAGAAAATCCGAGATCCCAATTTCACAAAATCGCGGCGGAACCGCCGCCAAATGTGGGTTGTCGCGGCGGATCCGCCGCGGTTTCGTTTTATCATATGACGAAATTTTGGGGGCAGTTTGGTAATATCATTTAGGGCCAGAATGTTGCCCTAGGGTTTCAGTACGCAGCCTATAAATAGCCCAGTTTTGTGCCAAACCAAATGTCTTCTTTTCCATCTCTTTTTGTTAGGATTTAGTTTAGCTTCTTCTTCTTCATGTCTTCCTCCATTAAAATGTGGTGAGAGCATTGAGTGGATGATGAAATGAAGATGAGGGTTATTTTTCTTATCTTGTATTTTTATTTCATTGCATTGTAATTTAATTTCTAGTGTAACTTTATTATTTGTTGTTAACTAGTTGTTGTTATTTCTTTTCTTGTTCTCTTTTCTTTTCTTCTTTTATCCGTATTTTCAAGCGATGATACTTGACGGAGTTTCTTGCTAAGTTGAGGACCCAAGAGTTAGCTTGCTTCACTTGTAAAACCGTATTTTCCTTTTCTCTCTTTTCTTCCTTCTTGTTTTCTTTTCTTTTCTTTTATAATGTGTGAATAATTTCCAACTTGTTAAGGCTAAGGAAGGTGGGTGGTATGAGGGACGGAGAAATCCCTTGTGCTTCTCTTCGCCAAACATCTTGAAACGAACCTAGACCAAACAAACGCAACCCCCTCATTTAGGCGCGCTATACGTGACATATAGCCGCGACCTAAGTCGAGAAGTCCTTTAAGCACACTACAACGTGACATGCAGTTGTGACTTAATTGGATACATGGTTGCGGGTGTTTGGCCGAGAGTTGGAAATAAGCGTATTTAGCGGACGGATAAGGGGCACTAGGAATGGATTTAGCGTTGGAAAGCTTGCTTAAAATCGCAAATCCCATTCCTATGTCCTCCTAATCCCCGCTACTTTCGATTATCCCAACATCGTTTTAAGAATGGCAAAATATAAGTACAAGACTAATCCTAACTCTACTAACTAACCTTAACCTTAACAAGCTTACTTGAACATAAATACGAACACTTAGGATAGAGCTGAACAAACATATACACATTCTATATTGACTCGTCTAAAATTCGAACGGACATACAACCATCTCCCTGTGGATCGACCCGTACTCAACCGGCCAGCTGCAAAGCGACACCGTCCTGATCGCGGTTATAACTTTAGAACTTTGAACATCCGACACGCCAAAAGCGTGCGATCAAATGGCGCCGTTGCCGGGGAGACGGTAACGTATTTTCTTTCTTATTATTCGGGTTAATATTCTTTTTGTATATATATATATATATATAAAATAAAATCTTTTTGTTATTTTTGATAATTTTTGTGTGCAAGTGTGCAGGCTAATCTGGAGCAAGTACAGTAATCCAATAAAGAAATAGAGGTTTTTATTAGGGTGTACAGAGAAGGGCACGTGTATTGACCAAAGTTTCAGGTCTCAATACCACTGTTTGACCGTGGAACCGCGGTCAAAGAGGGGATTCGGCGGCGGTTCCGCGGTCTTATTGTGGCTTCTGAGCCCAATTTTTTCTACACCTCTTCTCTTTCCTCTAGTCCCCTCTCTGAATTCCACTATACTGTATTTTCTGCAGGTATCTTTGCACAGAATTGCTTCGCCGCAAAATAAATTTTTGTTGTTTTAGATTTTGTTTGTTTACCGCTTTGCATATATTAATACGGACATTAAGGGGCTCTAACACCAATTCAGATTGGGTGGGGATTTCATCACCCTTCCTAAGACCCTACAAATCACTAATTGCATACGCATCACCTTGAGTTAATAAAAAATATCTAGACCAAACCTATAAGGACTTGTCGCGTTCAATTAGGACAAGTGAAGGTTGTGGGGAATCGGTCGTTTATCTAAACTTGACTTTGTGGTGCCTAGGCTAGAAAGTGAGGAGGTAATTTTAAAAGGCCCGTCTCACGGTGATTCGTGGGTGGAACCCTCCTTACCTCACTTGTGCTTACCTGGCCACAATTGGCAGTGAAGAGGCGATTCGAGGGTTATCCTGCAACTTGTCGCTTGAAAGTCTAGAAGCGGTCTAGTTGGACGTTGAAGACCCTAGCTCTTGGTATTGTTTGTGCATATTGTGATTGTGATTGTGATTGTACTTGTATAAAGTTTAGTCCCATAATTCAGTATTCTTTCAAAAACAAACAATTTCAAAAACTCCAAAAACAAACATTTAAAAAAAAAAAAAGTAATAATAAAAAAAAAATTTTAAAAAAAAAATTTCCTTCCCTCCCTACCTTTTCACTCTTCTAACATGGGTACCCCACCTCGCAAAACTCTTGCCGAACTTTGGTACCCACAACCAGACATAACTTCCTACGGTTCTTGCTTTTGTCGAATTTCGAACGACCCCTCCATGCCCAAAATTTCACTGAAAGCTCGCATAGAAGCGTGTGGGACAAACACTTGCACTCCGTAATCCACTTTGTATCAACCTTTTCAACCTCCCCCACCCTCTTATGTTTATACCCCTTTTGCAAGTCGTCCTTTGTCCATCGCTGAACATATTGAACAATCCCGTAGCCGATCTTTCACTCCTTTCACCACTACAGATTCTTGGGATCAACAATTCCATTCATCTTCTTATCCAAATGTTGATCCTGCTCCTATCCAGCCATTCAATTCCTACCAGTCTTACCCGACTTTTGCACCTTCCCTAGACATTGCTTCTGAACCGCCATTTGGGAGTTTTCAGTATCCAAACAGCTTTGAATCTTTTACTGAAACCCCTTCACAACCCATGTCTAGTCTGGAATAGTCATTGGAATACTTTAGGGTAGCGTCGTACCAACAGATGATGGATTTGAATGCGTCCATGGCCGCCCTCATACAACCTAGTGACCCGGTAGCTAGTTTTCAACTAGCTCCAAATTTTCCAATGTATGAAGAGGCGGTAGGACAGGTTGAGAATTTGAGTAGAGAGAGTGAGCTGTACCCCCTTCCGAATCAAGCCTACCCGTTTCAACTTGAATCCCACAACTTCTGTTTTGAATGTCAATCTAGTGTTCCAAACGATTCATTGATTAAAGATAGAACATATAATGAGTTGTGTGACTTTGTAGTGTTTGATTTGCCCGATTGTGAAGGGTCCCTTTCGAGTGAAACCACACCCAATCCTTTTGATCTCTACACCTCCAATATAGAACTTGAATTGATTGATATCCATGCTTTTGTTGAGGTGTCTGAGAATATAGATTTTCACTTGATTGAGGATATTGACGCTGGGAATATTTTGGATGATGAACCCGTAGATTTGGCTGAGTTTTTCTCTCCAATTCATCATCCCGAGTCATTAACTGTTTTTCCCGAACTCCATATGCGTCTAGATTCTGATGAAATTTGCATGGATGAAATAATTTTTGAGGAGACTTTTGAGGAAAGCTTTGAGGATGAACCAGTTGTAATTGATGAGTCGGATTTTCCAATTCATCCTATCCCTTTCATTGACTGTGTACACCCTCCTGAATCTTTAACCGATAACATTCCTCAATCACCTACCTCCATCCTTTCCATCGTTCCGACCTTGCAAGAAACCGTATCATTTTCACTTCCTGTATCTGGTTTACCAAGTTCGGCGTACCCATGGTTTCTCACGAATCTTGAGGGATTTGACCCAATTTCTCACCATATTGATAGATTAGTACAATCCATCTTTTCACATCGATCATTACAGATTGTACTAATTTATTTAATCCATTTCCACCCTCAAGTTCGTATTCCACTTCTTTCTCCCTTCCGCCATTCTTCTTCTCATATACCGAGACCGTATCCCGCTTCTATCTCCATACGGTCTCGCGTATTCTCCATTTCTTACCTCTCCGCATTCTTTCACCAACCAGCACATTATAGAGATAAAATCTTTGAATGGTTGGTACTAACTTTTGGCCTGTGTAAGGCCTTGTATAGCTTGATACTGTTCTTTCCCCCCGATCCTGAACTTCATCGCTTAACAGTGGAAACACTGTTTTACTTCAGTTTAGGGGGGGGGGACCTTTTTTTGTATATATTTTTTGTTTTCCGTTTTGTTTTGTATATAATTTGGTTTTAGGGAGGCATCGACAATTTTTGACCCTCTTGGTGTAGCCTGACAGTGAGGGCACTGTCAAGTTTAAGTTTGGGGGTGTGCTCGGTAAGCTTTCTTCCTTCGCATTCATTTGTATATTCCGCATTTGCATACCTTATTTAAAAAACCCCATAAAAAATCGAAAATTTTCCAAAATATAAAAACTTTGTCGTCAAGTTAGCTAATAGGGTAACTTAGATTTTTATTCTGAAAGTTTAGTTGATATGTTACAAATAACTAAATTCTAGGCTTAGGAATTGAAAATCCTAAAAATAACTTTCATTATGTTTAAACTTGGTGATTATACGTCCTTACAGTTTTTTTTTATAGAAGTAGGTAATCTTGAGTTCAGTTCTTGAGTTAAGTTAAGATGAGGGGAAAGTATTGAAGCTTTACTGAAAGATAAGTCTGAAAAATAGTTTCTTTTCTTGAGTTCAAATTTAGAAAGTATACACCCTACAAATTGCACTTACACGCACCTTGAAACTTGGGATAGTAGAGGATACCTAGAAATACTCTTGCCTGAAAACCTGGTATGAAAGAAAAAACGGTATTTAAAGCTAAACAACAAAAGAGCATTATTGAAAAATATATCCGGTCTTGAAAAAGAAAAAGAAAAAATAAAAAGAAAAATTGAATAAAGTCAAGACCTGGAAACTGCTATTTACCCTTTAAGTTCACACATTCAGTAATCGGCCGTTAGTGCCTCAAGAAGCATTAATAGTCGCATGAAAGGTGTGTGAGCAAATCCGTCCATCCTTAATGAATGGAAGTAGTATTAGGTATTCGGGCAAGGGTATTATAGCTTGAATTGAATTCTTGAATGTAGGGGTGCAAATATACATACACGTAGGGGTATACAATCGATGTTTGGATAAAAGATAGAAATAAAAGATAAGACTTATGTTTTCTGTAAAGTTGATAAAAATCCCTGATTTAAGACCACACTGTTAGAAGGAAAACTCAGGAGAACCAACATCTTTCTAAACTTTTTTGTAACGTATAGGATCTAAAGTTAAATAGATAGAAGGCGTGAAAAATAAGGGTTGGATATTTCTAACTTAGGATGATAGAGTTTCTAACGTAGATACTAAACTATAGGAGTAGAATCAATGTTAACTTATGACACTAGCTTGACGGGGTTTTGTGGGTGTAATCCGCTGAAAACCCTCAGGAGACAACACTCCTCCTACTAGGGACACCTAGAGGTTTAACGGCTTGTTGCACGAGCTCAGTGCAATCGCGTTCCCTGCGAAAGTGAGGTTATGACTTTTTGTGAATAATTAGTTTTGCTCGGGACGAGCAAAAGTTAAGTTTGGGGGTATTTGTTCATACAAGAATATTGCATTTATTACCGCCCACTCTTATGCTCGTTTGTTTATAGGTAGGTGCTTTTAATCCGTGTTTACTACATTATTATAGTCTACAGGTTCCTAGTCCAAAATAATGCAAATGATACAAAATCTCCACTGTTACGCCAAAATCCAGAACATCTGTTGCCAGCAGATAAAAGCCGGGTTCCGATCATCCGTATCCGTCCAGTGCCGTGTACCACTTCCAGAGACAAGACAAATGACAGTGGTCATTCGTGTCTCGGACAAGCACAAAGCACGAGAGGGGCAGCACAAAGCACGAGGGAGGCAGCACAAGAATCAATGGGTGCGCGGAGCTCGAGGGAGAAAGGTCAAATCAATCAAAAGTCAAGCTATGATTGGACTGTGCAGATCTGAATAAATCGTGAAGGCATTTTGCAATTTGGGACATGTAGAACATCATAAGACAGCAACACAAGAAAACCCAGAAAATCCGAGATCCCAATTCCACAAAACCGCGGCGGAACCGCCGCCAAATGTGGGTTATCGCAGCGGATCCGCCGTGGTTTCGTGTCATCATATGACGAAATTTTGGGGGCAGTTTGGTAATATCATTTAGGGCCAGAATGTTGCCCTAGGGTTTCAGCACGCAGCCTATAAATAGCCCAGTTTTGTGCCAAGCCAAATGTCTTCTTTTCCATCTCTTTTTGTTAGGATTTAGTTTAGCTTCTTCTTCTTCTTCATGTCTTCCTCCCTTAAAATATGGTGAAAGCATTGAGTGAATGATGAAATGAAGATGAGGGTTATTTTTCTTATCTTGTATTTTTATTTCATTGCATTGTAATTTAATTTCTAGTGTAACTTTATTATTTGTTGTTAACTAGTTGTTGTTATTTCTTTTCTTGTTCTCTTTTCTTGTTCTTCTTTTATCCGTATTTTCAAGCGATGATACTTGACGGAGTTCCTTGCTAAGGTGAGCACCCAAGAGTTAGCTTGCTTCACTTGTAAAACCGTATTTTCCTTTTCTCTCTTTTCTTCCTTCTTGTTTTCTTTTCTTTTCTTTTGTAATGTGTGAATAATTTCCAACTTGTTAAGGCTAAGGAAGGTGGTATGAGGGACGGAGAAATCCCTTGTGCTTCTCTTCGCCAAACATCTTGAAACGAACCTAGACCAAACAAACGCAACCCCCTCACTTAGGCGCACTATACGTGACATATAGTCGCGACCTAAGTCGAGAAGTCCTTTAAGCGCACTACAACGTGACATGTAGTTGTGACTTAATTGGATACATGGTTGCGGGTGTTTGGCCGAGAGTTAGAGATAAGCGTATTTAGCGGACGGACAAGGGGCACTAGGAATGGATTTAGCGTTGGAAAGCTTGCTTAAACTCGCAAATCCTATTCCTATGTCCTCCTAATCCCCGCTACTTTCGATTATCCCAACATCGTTTTAAGAATGGCAAAAGATAAGTACAAGATTAATCCTAACTTTACTAACCAACCTTAACCTTAACAAGCTTACTTGAACATAAATACAAACACTTAGGATAGAACTGAACAAACATATACACATTCTATATTGACTCGTCTAAAACTCGAACGGACATACAACCATCTCCCTGTGGATCGACCTGTGCTCAACCGGCTAGCTGCAAAGTGACACCGTCCTGATCGCGGTTATAACTTTAGAACTTTGAACATCCGATACGCCAAAAGCGTGCGATCAAGCCTTTATTTGGGCTTGGCCCTTTTAATAATGCTAAGCATTGGGCTCCTGACAATTTTTGTCTTGTATTGAATGCATAGCATTTATCAGAACAAAGTATGTTCTGACAGTGCGCCACGTGGCGCGTCAGGCGCTTTGCGCCAAGGAAAGGGCGCATTGCGCTTCTGTTGGATAGCGCACACGAGGAGGACACGTGTCGCGCTTAGCGCTAAGCGCTAGTTTGTTAGTGCATTGCGCTTTTAATTTATGAGCGTGCTGCGCTAGTTTGTGGGTGCGCCAGTGAGTGACATGTGGCGCGGTTGGTGCTGAGCGCCAGCTCATGAGCGTCGTGCGCTGTTTCAGGACCGCAAAGCGCAGACTGTGTCTATGGTTGACACGTGGCATGCTTTGGCGCCGAGCGCCGGTCCAAGAAGCGCAAAAGCGCAATTCATGAGTGCAAGGCACTTTTTAATAGCGCAGAGCGCACTTGATCAAATTTGTGATCAGAGAACAAGTTTATATTCTTCAAAGAAGGCTTTGCCTCAAGATCCAAGAACAAAAGTTCTTGTTTTTATAAAAGGCTCTGTCTTTATAGATCAAAAGATCTGTGAATGAAGTAAAATACTTCTTTTAGTTTTTTTTATGATTAGATCTTTTTGATCTTTTCTTTTAAATCAAAAGACCTTGGTCTTTTTATAGATCTAAGATCTTTTTAGAAGATAGTTCTTCTTTTTATGAGATGGATTCATCTCTGTTATTCAAGAACATAGTTCTTTCCCTTTAAGATGAAGAAAAATCTTTTTTTTCCTAAGAGCTTGCTCTTTTTTGCAGAGGGTTTTCTCTCTCTCTTTTTGTATTCTCTCTATATGTTTTAGACTTGAAGTCTAGGGTCCTTTATATAGGGCCAAATGATTTGTTAAATCAGTTTTAAGAGATCTTTCTCTGATTGATTTGGGAATATTTCCCACCGTTGGATGTTTGATCCTAAGGCTTCTGTTTTACAGAAGATAATTTTCTTATTTTTAACAAGATTGGAAAGATCTTTCCATAACAGAATTTTAATTCTGATTAATTAATAATTTATTATTAATAGATCTTTTGATCTGATGGTAGGGAATTTTTAATTCCAGCTCTGGCGCACCTACGCTCGACACGTGGCACGCAGCGCAGAGCGCAGTGCAACTGCGCTAGCGCGCCCGTGTTTGACACGTGGCACACAGCGCAGAGGCAGCACAACTGCATTAGCGCACCCGTGTTTGATACGTGGCGCACAACGCAGAGCGCTGGATCTGAAGCGTTGCTTCAATTTAAATTTTGAATTTTAAAACAGAGCTTTGCTCTGATTGGGGACGCGCTGCCTCGGGCGCAGCGCTTTTGGCGCTGGCGTGTCTGTTTTTGACACGTGGCGCACAGCGCGCAGAATCTGAAGCGTTGCTTCAATTTAAATTTTGAATTTTAAAACAGAGTTTTGCTCTGATTGGGGGCGCGCTGCTTAGGGCGCAGCGCTCCTGGCGCTGGCGTGTCTGCTTTTGACACGTAGCGCGCAGCGCGCAGAATCTGAAGTGTTGCTTCAATTTTTGAATTTTGAAATTCAAAACAGAGCTTTGCTCTGATTGGGGGAAACAAAACCCACGTAGATCTTGACTTGAACAAGTCCTTGGTGATGACGACGACGATGATCGAGTAGGGTGCTTGTTTGATGAGATTGATTCACCCACGAGAGATGAAGGATATTGGGTTTGAAATTGGGGTTAGGGTTTCGGTGGAGAGTTGGGATGGATGTTAGGGTTTGATTGAGAGGAAAAGTATTTGTGATTAGAGTTTGCATGATTATAAAGGGTTTATATAGGATAGTATGTATATGGGCTGTGTTGGGGTCGAAAATTGCACCCCGGTTGACTAAGTCAAAATCAAGACCAACCCTAAGCCAAGTGGGCCCAAGCTCAAATCAAGTGGGCCCATGCCCAAGTCGAGTCCGAACATGAAGCGGCCGACCCCCTTCCATGCCAAAATAAAAATCATGTAATAAATAATTTTGATGTAATTTTTTATGCATGAATGTAAGCAAAATGGGTATAAAGACAAATTTTTGTAAAACCCATGGCTTATGTGCAAAAGAAATGAGCACATGAGGCATGAGATGGGCAAAATGCCATTTTGTAAAGCCCAAGGGGCTATGTGTAAATGTGTAACCCTATAAAAGGCAACATGATGATGAATAAAGCATACACTTTTCATTCTCTAAAATTCTAGGGTTTGTTTTTGTACCTTCTTCTCCTTCCTCAAGGTTCTAAACCTTCTTCCCATTTTCAATTAAATCAAGAGTTTTACTCTTCCTTTTCCCAAAATAAATAGTTTTCCACCACAAAACCTACCAAAGGGAGTCGGATCTTCCATTAGATCACAAAAAGGGGAGATTTTTAAATCTCACCCCCTCTTGTTCTCCAAGATCTGGCCGACAGAAGAGGAGGAAGGAGACCCATCTCCAGAGATCCCATTTTGGAAAAGATCCAAGGCTCAGGGGAGACGAAAGGTGTAAATCCCCAGTTTCGAATAAATTTTTTTTTCCGTATTTTTCCAGAATTTAATCCAAATTTATTTCATTTTTATATATATATTTTTTATATTTTTTAAATTAATTTCCCAAACAAAAAAAATCCAAACTAAAATCCCTAACCCATTCCTATTTCTACCCGACCCAACCCAGCCAACCCAACCCGACCCGCTCCCTCGTCTTCCTCCCCCGCTTCCTTTTTTCTTCTATTTCTCCCCAACGGCTCCCCCACGATCCCCCGCTTCTCGCGCGCATCTCCCCATGAACCGCGCTCGCCCCACGACGATCGTGTCCCTCGCGTCACCTCCAACAGCTCCAAGGCCTAACGGCTCTTCCCCCTTGACTCCTCCCTTCTCACGCCGCCATCTCAAGCTCCGCCCACGACCTTGCTTCCTCTAACGGCTCTCCCTCCCCACGACGACCGAGCTCCCCCTTCTTTTCCCCTCGCTTTTCTTCTTCCTTGTTTTCATTTTTCTCCCCGAACTCCCCTGCTCACTATCCTCTGCCTTCCTCCAACACCGAGCCAACAACACCCACGCACCCCAACGCAAACTCCCTAGCTTCGACCACCGCCGCGAGCTCCCCAACTTTCCCTCTCTTCTTTCCCAACACCTCAACCGCCAACACCCTCGCCTCATCTTCATCACCACCGCACCGAGCAACCACCACAACCAACACCGACCCCTGCATCTCTCCGGCGAACCCAACTCCCTCATCCCTGTGCCTCACCTGAGCTCCGACCCGTCGCCTTAGCCGACCTCGCCAGAGCCAGAGCCAGAGCCACTACATCGATCCCCTGCAGCCCCGAGCTCCCCGGCTCACCAGCTCCAATCCCCGAGCCGCTTGAGCTCACTGCCGGCAGCCCCTCTGCACTTGAGCACTTCGACGGAGTCGCTGGAAACCCCTGCCGTGACCGCCTCCACGCCAGTGCTGAGCCCGAGTACTCCGATCTAGCCCAGTCGAGCGCGCATCGTGCCTTGATCGTGCTCGTTGTCGCTGCCGTGCCACCTTCGCCTAAGGCAAGTATCTTCTACTTGCTTATCATGCTATATCTTGAACCTGTGAGACAATTGAAATGGATTAGACAATTGGAATTGGTATTCTTTAATTTCAATTAGAAACAAATGAGACAATTGAAATTGGGTGTGTATCTGTCGTATTGTTATCAACTAGTTTTCTACTACGACCTGTAATGGCTTGGAGTTATGCATGATCATTTGGAATCGGGACTATAACCCAGGGTTAATACATGTAGGGATCGAGGGATCAATCCTGTTTGAATTGATTAGACGAAACACGAAGTTCCGATCGATAGTTTCATGTGTATACTACGTTCTCGATCAATTGTCTTAAACCAAATCTGTAATACCCAGCCCCTTTTATACCAAAATCTGTATTTTGTTACTCTAGAATTCTATTTATTCTATTTATAATTTTATTTATTTTATTTATAAATTTATTTCTTCTAAACCCCATTTTTCTTTTATCAATAAAACCCAAACCTTATTATATCCTATATTTTTCCTTATCCTCAGCCCATTTCCTTATTTTTTATAAACTTAATTTCCTTATTAAAACCCCGGCCCATCCCCTCTTCCCTCCTTAAATTTTCCCTTATATTTTCCCTTGGCCCAATCTCGGCCCAGCATCATTCTTCAGCCCCAGAGAATTAATAAAATGGAAATCCATTTTAAATTAAATCGAGGCCCGACCAACTACCCCTCCTCTTCTCCCCAACGACTATCTTTCCCGCCCACGCCCACTGCTTCCTCGACCCGCCTCCTCCGCTCACGCCTGCGCCCACGACGCTAACGCCAGCGGCCACGTCGCCCGCGCCCACGCCCAAGACGTGCGCCGTTACCCTCGTGATCCCCTCGTTTTCTCTATCTCACTCTCTCTCTGTACCTCTCTCTCTTTCTCACTTCCTCTCCCTCCTCTGTACCCACTAACCGACCCCTGCACTCCGATTCCCTCACCCGCTCCCCTCGCCGGAGCTCCGACCTCTATCATCTCTCCTCCCTACACCGAGCACCTCCTTCCCCCTTCAGTTCCCTCACCCGACCTCCCCTCTCATCATCCCCCCTCTCTCAATCTCTCTGTTCTCTCTCTAACTCTCTCATCACCAAAACCCAATCACCGCCGGCGCTCCCTCGTCTTCCCGTCGACCACCAACTCCATCAACACTTTGCTTCCCTCTACAACCCGAGCTCCCCACTTCCTCTCTCCCTCGACTTCCTCCTCCTGCTCACCATCCCTCAAGCCACAGCACCCAAACCCACCGAGCTCGAACTCTTCTGCACCCACTCCCCCGACGACGACGTCGACGACTGCAGCCACCTCGTGCCCACGTCGCTTCGCCTCCGCCTTCACCACCTCGCAGCATCATCATCATCATCACCATCGCCATCATCTATCCCACTATCTCACCCCCTCTCTCTGTTCTCACTCTCTCTCTTTCTGATCTCTCTCTCTCTCACTAATCTCTCTCTCTCTGTCTCCCCCTCTCTCTAATATATCTCAATCTCTCTCCCTCTCTCTACAACTCTCTCTCCCTCTCTGTATCCCTCTCACTCTCTCTCTACAACCCTCACTCTCTCTGTCTCTCTCAACACTCCTCTCTCTCTCTCTATATCTCTTGATCTCTCTCTCACCCCATCAACTCATTCACCAAATCCGAGCCCTCAACCCTATCCTGAGCACCGACACCCCTGCCATCTCCGTCACCCACTGCACCGAGCCGTCAAGCTAAGCTCGAGCCGAGGCAAATCCTTGTCGTATTTGCGTCGTGATCGCGTCGTGCCATTGCAATAGACCGCGTCGCTGCCGTGCATCCCCGAGACGTTCCCAGGCAAGTTCCCTACTTGCTACATGCTACTTTATGATAATTACAAATTACAATCGTGTATATTCTATATTTTACTTTTCTGTTAAATATTACGACGCAACTGTTCGATGCATGTTCTTAATGAAAATACTCACTTAATTTGACGGAACTGGATTGTTTATATTGGCCCGTGTAGTGATGAATACATTGTACAAATTTCGCTGGAAAATAAGACCGTTAACGACTAAAACGACTACCCGCAAGTATACCTGTAAAACTGGAAATTTCTTGTACCTGAAAACCGTTAAAAGCACCATAAATTATATATATACTGGAATGATGCGTTCGAGGGCTCAAATCGAATACGACTCGACTAACTATAACCCTATACAAATTTCTAATTGTTTATGTACTTAAACTATGACAATATTTGGATCGGAGTGCGACTCTGGACTGCAGTCCAGAGCGACTCTGTTTTCTGTGTGCTGTCCCGTAATGGGTACCACCAGGTTTCCTTAACTCGTAGGTTGCGGAACTCAGCTGTTTATTAAAGATGAATCTGTTATCTAGATAATACAAGTGGTTTCATCCTGTTTCGTCATCATTTGCTATTTAATCTGTAATTTAATAGATGGGGACGTATAACAGTCCCAACAGAATCAGAATTGACATACTAGTATTAAACAGTGTATATCTCCTGACGTAAAGACGCGATTGAAGATCCGTCTATTACGTTGAAAACCTTATTAGAAAACCTAGATTTCATTCAACTTTAGAGTCGCTAAATTCTGATCCCAACTGGGATTAAAATGCGTTACGAAACGGACTTCCGATTCTGAAACCGGATTTCCAGCCGTGAACGCTTAAAATGAAATGGCTATAATTAGTGATCCTGAAACCCGATTGGCATGAAACTAGATTCGAGGGATAGATAACTGAACATACTAATTATTACCTGTTTATCGTTTCGCTAAACTGTACACGTTTGATGTATGATAAATATTGCAAGTGGTAGATTACTGATTCATGACATCCTAATCATGCTTTACATACTGTTTACGCATCATATCATACATATGTCACTGCATTGATAACTTAGTGATAATGTGCATTACCCAGTGTTAGGTATTAGTGATGATTGTGGCAAGTACGTTAGTGTTCGTGTATAAGTGAATAAGTGAAAGTGACACGTACTTGTACACAATCAGTGAACCTTATTATTCTATTGCATTGTCGACGTCTGTGGGACGCGTGTACGTGTGACTATAAGTGGTATGGGACACTTATGGAAGCTCTTGCACGGGTGTCACAGATAAGGCACCAGACACTGCCATTTATCTTAGGTATTAGTCGGGACGTGCTTGATGGAGGTCCTGCCTCCAGTTCTCGCGCAGACTTGTCACAGACCGATTGGTATTTGAGGTTATGGTTAGCGTTTGATGTAGACCAGGGGGTGTGGGGTAGTTTGAGTGTGAGTTCAACAGAATCTCGGGAGTCCCATGCTGGCTTATATATTTAGGGAGATATATGGAGATTTACAGGGTACATGATTATTACCGTGAGTTACATGTTGGGCCCGTGGTCCCTTGCCCTTGGGTTCTACCCTTGGGTGGAGGACACTAGCGAGTGGTTGACTCTCACACTTGGACTGACGATAGGCTTAGTGACCTGTACAGTGAGACCTAGAGACTGATAGGGATGATAGCATCGATATACGTACTTACTGTGTTGATATACTTGGCATATCATTCTATTGCTTTTACTGTTCCACTGCATTGATTATTGCATGTTTATAACTATACCGTCATTGATTTACTGTTATATATATTATCACTGTTAGAATTGTCACTTGGATTTATATATTATATTGCTATTGTGTCGCTCTGACGACCTGAGTATGCATGCTCAGTGTGAGGAGAGGATTTAGCCTGGACCAGGACTAGACGCACATCACGGACATCTTGTTTAGCTATCCAGAGTTATACCCTTCTGTTTCCCATCAGGTCAGTTCTTTATATTGTTTTGTTCAGTTACTACATTTCTCATTACCTGCGCATTATTTACTGTTTACCATATAAAACTAGAAGCCGAAGTGTGACTACGGCAGTACTTCTCCTTAACCGTAGGAGTATGGCTGGCCTTGTCAACCCCTCGTATTCCGTATTTTGGGAAGCGGGGCGTGACAAAATCCTCGTTTGAAATTCCCCAAATTTATGATTTAAAGGATCTATGTACTTTTATCTGGTAGTTTGTATAAAATTGGTGTTAAATTATTGAAGTTCCAAACATAATACGATGCACTCGGGATGCATCGTCCAAACTGAATTTTCTGATCATGCAGCCTTGTTAGCTTCATAATAAATTATAAAAAAATCGGATTGTGGCGTGCTTAGGCTCGTTGTGAAGAGAACTGAATAATCTATGAATCCATGTATACGATCATAGAAAATCAGGTGGTTTAAATAGTGAAAACTGTATAGATTTATTATTCTGGACTGCAGTCCGGGTTAGCAATCTATGGGTGAAACTGAATTCTAAGCACCTGTACACACCTGCTTAAAACTGAAAATGCACGGAGCCCCATATGTTCGCGTAGATAACTCACCTGAAATCGGTTCCGTGCATTTCTACAGTCGTTTGGTATTTAAATTGTATTTTAGAATGTCAGTGGGTTCTGCAGTTTCTGCAGAAATGTTCATTACATTGTCACTCTAATCTGAACATAACTTCTGATGTAGACGGGAGATTGATAATCCGTTTGGTGCGTTGGAAACTTAACTGGTAGAACTAAATTTTATTCAACTAGGGAAAAAGCTGAATCTGGACATAATTACTGATAAAATGCGTGTGAAGTTGGGCTTCCAGTTCTGGAACTGGAATCCCAGAAATCGATCGCTGCCTTCAAACGATGATAATTCTCTAACCTGAACTCCGATTCACCTAAAATAAATTTTATTGTTTAGATACTCCAGTGTGCTTCATACTCCCTTTATATTGTTTTGGTCAATTCTAAGTGTATGATTTACCATGAATTTTGCAATTTATATGGCATTAGTCGTTATAGTATAATGAATACCTATTCAGTGCATTTCTACATATTTTCCATGCTTGAATTATACCTGCCGCATAGTGAATCATTTGCATTATCGATATATTAATGATTAGTGATTGGGTTGTGGAAAATACGACAGTGATATTGATAAGTGGAAAAAGTGATTGAAAACGACAGTGATACGTATTGTCCACAACTTATCTAATTCATGAATACATACCATAACCTGGGGAATGGGGAAATCAAGATGGAACTGAACTCGTATTTAGAAACGTACAGTGATTTAGAGGATGATCATTCGCTATCAGTGACACACACACACACACACACACACATACATACTTTAGGTCGTGGGCCTGGCGGCACGGCTGACAGGGTTATGTCCCAGGAATAGTGGACCGTAGTCTCGGGCATGCACGAGACCCTTGTTAAACACGAGTATCCTCTCCACCAATTGATTTCATGGACTTAATCACCGTTAAGTAGTGACATATACATTGCTTAGTTCACTGACATCTTACTCATAGTGCACTATTTATTTTCAGTTGATGTCATTATATACATATTCTGCAATCCATTGTACTCTCCATGTTTAATAATACTGCACGTCTATTATACATATTTATTGCTATATGTGTCGCCCTGACGACCTGAGTGTGCATGCTCAGAGGACGAAGTGGATCCAGCCCAGGAGCAGGACTTATCCTTCGAGATTGCGGAGATCTAGACTGCACTACCAGCGCTACTTTCTTTGATTTCAGCATTTGTTATTGGTTAGTTGTTTATTCTGTGAAATAAATGTACCTCGGACTCTTTTAAATTGCAATGTAATAAAGTCGTGAACTATGATTTTTCCTTTACTCAAGCACTGTTTATTAATTACCATGTAATGCTAGAAGCCGATGTGTGACTACGGCGGGATTATTCCCTGATCGTAGGAGCATGGCTGGCCTAGTCATCCCTCGTATCCTGTATTTTGGGAAGCGGGGCGTGACATGGTTTTGTTGGTATCAGAGCCAGGTTTTGGATGAAATTACAGTTCTGTGGAGGGACTTCTAGATTGAGTTACACCCTTAGCGTATGCCTTATTGCATTCTTCCTCACTTCCTAATCATCGTTGAATCATTGTGTAGCCTTACTTGAATCTGATTTCTTTTGATCTTTCAGGAATATGGACTCCTCAGGCAACTCCTCGGGTGCCGGTCACCACGATTGTACCGAGAAGATCCTTAGCACACTGACGACCCTGGCCCAAGCTCAAGAGAGGAAAACCGATCTTCTGACCGAGGGATTGAAAGCGGTACAGGAGACCGCAATTACCGCCCTAGAGAGATCTACGGCTGTTCCCGCCGTCCCTGAGGGCGCGCTCGTACCGATTACACAGGCTAGGGTTGGTACCGTTTCAGACTTAGGAGGTTCCATCCAGCAGTGTTCACAGGATCAACAAGTCCACTTGAAGCAGAGCAATGGCTCATCAACATAGAGAACCTCTTGACTGCCGCTCGATTTCCTGACGACGACAGAGTGAACGTAGCGAAGATTCAACTAGAAGACGAGGCCCGCATGTGGTGGTCCGTAGAGGAGAGCCGGTTAGAGAAGCCTATTGGATGGGACACGTTCTCCACGTGCTTCCTGGATCATTACTTTCCAGCTACTGCCAAGGCCCAGATGGAGGAAAAGTTTATTATGTTGAAGCAAAATGGACGCTCAGTGGATGTCTACGCCACAGAGTTCAATCGGCTGAGTTGCTTCGCACCATACATGGTAGCCACCGAATCCGCCAGGGCAAGACGTTTCCAGCAAGGGCTCGATATTGAACTGCAACAACTCATCGTGTCTCTCGACCTACCAACCTTCGCCCAAGTTTTGAACGTTGCCCGAGTACAGGAAAGACTAGCAGAGAAGGCCAAGGGCCAACGATCAATGGACAGAAGACCCCACGTAGTTCCGGCACAGCCTACCATTCCGCCTCGTGGAGCCATCCCAGTTCACAGGACAAGTGTCACACAGATGAAGCGTACCTTCTCACCTCAGCAGCCGCAGCGGAGAGCCCTATTTTGCTATTATTGTCAGAGGCCAGGACATATGCAGAGAGATTGCCGTAGAGCTAAAGGGAAGTGCCTGATTTGCGGATCCAGCGAGCACAGGATCAACGGGTGTCCACAGAGATCTGAGCTACAGGGAGGGTTCGAGCAACAACAACTGTCGTATGGCACATCGGCTCAGAGGGGTCTACCTCGGGTACCCCAACAGCAGTCCTTTGATCAGAGGCAGACTATTTCAGGTCGGAATCAGGGATGGGCTTTCACCCTATCCGCCGAGCAGGCAGAGGCTTCTGGAGATGTGGTTACAGGTACCATCCTCGTTTATTCTGTACCAGCTAAAGTTCTTTTCGATTCGGGTGCTTCGCATTGTTTCATTTCCGTGCAGTTTGTCCACACACACTCTATACCTCATGAGCCGTTAACCAAGGGTTGGGAGATACATACGGGTAATGGTATTATTATGTCCGATCAAGAGTGTAGCTTATGTCTGGTGGTAGTATGCGGCAGGGAATTCTATGTGAATTTCCTTTTAATCGGGACTGGCAGTTATGATGCGATTCTCGGGATGGATTGGATAAGTATATTCCATGCAATTATTGATTGCCGAGCAAGGAAGGCGACTTTCCGCATTCCCAATCACCCTGAATTTGTTTTTGAAGGTGGGAGTGAGTCTTTGGAGCCAGCCAAGTTTAGAGCCAAGCCAAAAGCGTTGACAGCTATGGAGATTGATGAGTGTCCAGCCTCAGAGATTGTTCGGGATTTTCTTGATGTGTTCCCTGAAGATTTACCAGGTCTATCACCTCCCCGCGTATAACACCCTAGTTCATTTATACCAGTTTTAGTCAAGTATTTCTTTATTTATGGTATTTTCCTGATTTACTGTGTTTTGGGTGCGAATAGTGTTTTTGATATTGTATTGCATTCGACCCGACCCGCTTGCTTGAAACCCGTCTTGATTCATGTTCATGATTTATTCTGACCTTTTACATGGACTCGTGCACTTTTATTTATTTGTACATTGCATACTCGCATTTTATCTGGCATTTGCATTTTTACAATATAACATTTTAAGTCACATAAAATATTTTTAGAAATACATTGCATGGCCTACGTGATACCCCTAATCCCGTGGTAGCATCCGTGTATCTTGTTCTCGTCCTGTTTAGTGAAACGGACCTGTTTGGATGGCTACGCGCACGTACGCGTATCCGTTCTTGGGGGTATGTATTTTTCGTTACCTGGACATTCATTTTTAATTTTTGGTCGTCGCATATATTTTTCATATTTTGAAACTAAATTTTTAGACCCGACCCGGGCATATTTTGGACTATATTTGTATTTACCAGAATATCAAATTTTATTTATATAATATTAATTTTATAAACTGATACAAATTAAAATTTAGTTAACTAATAAAAGATTTTTTTAAATTTAAATCTAAACTAATTTCCTAACAAACTAACAACCCCTTTCTCTCTCTCTCTCTCTGTTACTTTATAAATATTAATTTTTTCAATATTTGCAACCCATGCATCTCTTCTCCACATATATATTTGATATACTTTTTAAATCCCATATAAAGAAAAGCACTGTTCCCTTTCTTCTTCACGTTTTCCCGCCTACGAATGAAACCCACGCCTCGCCTCTGCCCTCGTCCCGCGTGCCATGTGTGCGTTGCGACGATTTACAGACGTCGGACGTGCCGTACGTATCCGCCGCGTAATCCAATCGAGGCAAGTTAATCTTGCTACATACTATACTACAATATATTGCACACATGTGAATAATAACATTACTTATTGTTTAATTATGCATCCCACATTACCATTTTATTATTTTTACTGTCTTCGGACATCCGTGTGCATCCATATCACTATTTACATATCTAGTCGCATGCTAATTCATCTTGCTACATGCTAGGTATATTATTATGCATCCATATGAGTAAAATATTACCCGTTTATCATATTATACATCCATATTAAAGTTTTACCGTTTTCGAATACCCGTTTGCATCCATATCATTTAAAATATATATCGTCGTAATGTTTCTTATTATTATCTTTAATTAGTTTATAATCTGCATTTTATAATGTTATACAAAATATAGTTTGAAAATATTATAGTTTACACATGAAACGTCGTTGCAAAGCGGATACGACAAATCTGAAATTTACTGTACACCTTACCTTATAAAATTCATTATAAATCATAAAAAAATTATTAGTATACGTTCTTTAGTTCGTTACGAAGCTAACTCAGAATAATATAACTTTATGAAATATTTACTTGCACAATAAATTGTTTAAATAACGTAAAATGCAAATGAAAATATCTCTAAACTGCTGTCCAGGGAAATTCCAGCAGTAAACTTTCAATTTTGAATGTTCATACCTCTTTGTAGGAACAACCTGAGATACTTCAACTTATAAAAATGAAAACCTTATTGAATTATCTTTGTTTTGGTATAAGACACGTCCCTTTTGGAGAACGTTTGTTATTTTTTAAGCTATTTTACAATCAGGGTGACGCTGAATTTCTGAACGGAACTTTCTTGTGCATGGTTAAGCAATACCATTTTTATAGTTATTAATCGGTTTGAATATGTTATCCATGTTAATATTATTATATAAATATCTATTTAATAAATAATAATGCTTGTGTTTTAATATTCAGCAAATTTTACCGATTTACAGTTTTATAGTATCCGTCTGTATCCGTACGGTTTATTACATATCTAGTTGCACGCCGAGACCATATTATTTCATGTTACTGTTGTATTAGTGCACTATGCTTGATAATGTGCATCCTACATAGTCATGATGTAACCCCTGATAGATATTTGTGCATCCATGCTTTCATCGTACATCCATACCTTTACCGTGATTCGATACTTGCTACATTTTACTGTTAGGCATCCGCTTGATACCTGTGCACTACATGACATGACCTGATATATCACTACTTGATATGTTACATGATTCTGTTTCTAATGCCGACAATCCTGACATGTTGTCCCGATGGACATATCCTGTTGTCTTTATAGACAAACCTGTTCCTGCTTGATCCTGTGTTGGCATTAGTCTCAGATTTATCAATACCTAACTTGAACACATAACCTTGGGTGTATGGGGAAATCAAAAGTGTAAACTAAAGTGTAACCTAAAAAGGTATTACTTGATCCGTGGTCCCGGGGGTAACGAGACAGAGCCATTCGTGACTCTTACATATTCTTGATCCGTGGTCCCGAGGGGTAACGGGACAGAACCACTCTTGGTTCACATATTCCTGATCCGTGGTCCCGGGGAGTAATGGGACATATCCTTTGAGTTATATGGAGGATTACATTAATTGATTTCAAACAAACTTTAGAATAGATAACTTAGTAGCACAGTTTAGACTGATCACTGCACGTCACATATATTGATACACTTCACTGTTCTATATCCGTGTTTACTTATTACATTCATGTTACTGTTTATGATTCATACCTGCATATCTCGTGTATTCTATTCATTTATTATTGGTTGATATCATGACGCACCGACGTCTGGGTTTTGCATGGCCTAGATCCTCTATCTCTGTCGCAGGCAGTTCATGAGTATTTTGACCAACAAGCCGAGTAGTGAAGATCTTGTTAGTTGCTAGTTAGTTTAGTTTTATTCCACATTTTCATTCCTGATGTGAGCCCGTATTTGGGACGTACATTCCAGATTATTATTATTTATTGGATCTATTGCTTCCGCATTTATTTCTTGACTCGTTATTCTGGTTCATGGACATGTATTAGATAGTTGTTTTTATTTCTACTGTTCTTCATATCTTCTAGACAGCCGTAATATGACTGTGAAGGGATGTTTCCTAGCCTCAGATAGCATGGTTGGCTCTGTCACGTGCCGATCTTAGTGCACTCTGGGAAACGGGGCGTGACAGGGTTTGTTTGGTATCAGAGCCATAGGATTTAGGTTAATCAGGTTTGATTCTTTTGTAGTTGGATATTGGACCCAATACATGAATCATAATACTCGTGATTAGGACCATGTCCTGCCACATTGTTATCGTGATTCTTGAATCATATCTTTCTCTTGACTCCTGTCTTGACGATATGCAAACAAACTTGCATCTCGACTTGAAACTTTTGGTTCCCTATTATTTCTGATACTAGGATTTGGGCGACTTGAACGGAGTTATGTGATTGTAACTATGAACTGCAGCATGGTTACAATGCGGTACTCTATTTAAATAACTTGGAGTCTTAGTTTAATTCATTTCCTTGTTTCATGGTCTTTATATTACCTTGTTTCTCTCGGTTTCATTGCTTACCAGTTCATGTTTTATCGCAAGCTTGAATCCTATTTATCGTATTAATCCTCTTCAGTATCTTGGCTTCAGATGAATTCGTTTCAAGGTATCCTACTTGTTCAAGTTTTTCCCGCATTGCTTTTATTCAATTCTGGTGTATCCTATTGTTCGATGTTGTCTTGGGGATGGACTTTCTCGGCACTTTCCACGCTCACATTGATTGTAGGGCAAAGAAAGTGATTGTCCAGATTTCCGGACATCCGGAGTTTGTTTTGCTGGAGGAAGCAGTTCTGTTGGGCCAGTCGAGTTTAGGGCTAGGCCGACAAACAGTATTCTTTCATCGATGGAAGTTGATAAAGAGAAAGCGCCAGCTGTAGTTCGAGAGTTCATGGACGTGTTCGAGGACATCTCAGGTTTACCGCCAAAACGAGATGTGGAGTTCGCAATCAATTTTGTTCCTGGTGCAGCGTCAATCTCAAAGGCGTACTATCCGATGGCACCAGTGGAGTTGGAAGAAGTCAAGAAGTAGGTTTCTGAATTGCTAGAGAAGGGTTGGATTCGCAGCAGAAATTCACCTGAAGAGCTCCAGTTCTTCTAGTCAAGAAGAAAGATGGCACAAGAAGGATGTGCATCGATTATTGAGAATTAAACCGGGTGACTATTAAGAACAAGTACCCGATCCCTCGCATTGGTGAATTGTTCGAGCAACTTAGTGGCACGAGAGTATTCTCGAAGCTGGATTTGCGATCCGGATATCATCAGGTCCGAGTTAAATCAGAAGATATTTGCAAGACTGCGTTCCGAACTCGGTATGGACATTACGAGTATTTAGTGATGCCATTTGGAGTCACGAATGCACCGGCGATATTTATGGACTTGATGAACCGAATCTTTTCATTGTTCTTGGACCACTTTATAGTAGTTGTTTCCCGTCGAAAGACGCGACCGGGACGTTGGGACGTCAGGCCTGAAATTCGAGAGCAGATGCTAATTGGTGCTATCCGTCCACCTCTCCGAAGATGCCAAGTTGATTTATGGCACCGTGTATCGAAGGTTTAAACGGATGCGGCCGATGTAGCAGACTTCGTCAGATTCCCCCTCGTTTGAGGGGTTTTTGATTGTGGGGACGCTCTTCCCTGCAGGCGCAAGCCCCTGCAGTTAATTACGCTACCGCATCGCGGTAACAACTTTCTCCTTCTCCTGATGGCCACTTCGTGTCGTGGGTGTTTGTTTTGTTTTTGGTTGCCCGTGGATTGTATACAGAGACTAATTTATATTGTCGCCCATAGGGCGTGGATTAGTCCAAATCCGTATCTTCTTAGATTTGGGTTTGGGGGTTGGGTTTAAGGATACGTTAGCCTCATTTGAGACTAAGATCAACTTAAACGTTTGTTAATAATACGTTAGTCTAATTTTAGACTAAGATCAACTTAACGGGATCTTTTAGATCCAACAAAAGAGCATTTGGACTCTATTGTTTAGTTTAGGGACATTGCGGTCGATTAGTTTAAGGACATTACGGTCCAATGTTAGTTTAAGGACATCTCGGTCCAGTGTTAGTTTAAGGACATCGTAGTCCGTGGGTTTAAAGGGACCCCAAAGTCCGAGGTTAGGGACATCGTAGTCCATGAGTTTAAGGACCCCACAGTCCAGGTTAAGGACATCGTAGTCCGTGAGTTTAAGGACCCCACAGTCCAGTTTAAAGACGTCATAGTCTATGAAATGTATGGTTGTCGGGACCCGTCACCTCTCTGAAGACGTTGAAGGATTACAACAACAAATATCAGAGGAGTAAAGAGATGTACCCTTGAACCGGTGTGAGTTGGTTGAAAGATCTGTAGTCCAATTTAGGACTAAGATCTGTTAAAATATTCATGAGCAGATGTGCTCAATTAAATATAAGTTGAGGACTTATGGCCAATATTAGGCTAAGTCCAATAAATTTTTAACATTTTTATTCTGGCTATTGAGCCTCTATTTGGGCTTGGCCCCTTTAACAATGTTGAGTCATTGATCAAAACTCTGGGCTTTATTAAAGAACAATTTATGTTCTAACAGCGCGGCACGTGGTGCGCCAGGCGCTTTGCGCCAGTTAAAGAGTGCAATGCGCTTTTACCAAGTAGCGCATACATGGTTGACACGTGTTGCGCTTGGCGCCAGATGATGAGCGCAGTGCACTATTTCAGGAGCGCAAAGCGCAAGCCGTTTAATTGGCGCATACGAGTTTGACACGTGGCACATTTGGCGCTGAGCGCCGGTTCAGAGAGCGCAGAAGCACTGTTCAAGAGTGCGAGGCACATGTTGTTTAATTGGTGCATACGTGGTTGACACGTGGCGCATTCTGGCGCTGAGCGCCGGTCCAGAGAGCGCAGAAGCGCTGTTCAAGAGCGCAAGGCGCATTTCCTGAGTGCAAAGCGCATCTGATCAATTTTATGATCTGGGAATAAATTTATGTTCTTTAAAAGAGACTTTGTCTCAAGATTTAAGAACGACAGTTCTTATTTTTGAAAGGCCTTGCCTTTATAGATCAATGATCTGTATGAAGAATATGTTCTTCTTTTATCATGTGATGAGATCTTTTGATCTTTTTTATGAAAGACCTTGGTCTTTTTAGATCTATGATCTTTTAAGAAGATAGTTCTTCTTTCTAATTATGAGATGATTTCATCTCTTTGTTCATCGTTCATCATCTTTACCTTGAAGAAATAATTTTTTTTTGAAGAGCTTGCTCTTTTTCTTTTGATTTTTCAAAGTTTAGGGGGGGGTTTTTTCTCTATATCAGACTTGAAGTCTTGAAGCCTTTATATAGGGCAAGTTGATTTGTTAAATCAGTTAAAGAGATCTTTCTCTGATTGATTTGGGGATGTTTCCCCACCATTGGATCTTTGATCCTAGGGCTTCTGTTTTACAAAAGGCAATCTTCTTGTTTTTAACAAGATTGAGAAAATCTTTCCATAACAGAATTTAATTCTGATTAATTAATGATTTATCATTACTATTAGATCTTTTGATCTAACGGTGGGGAATTTTATAATTCTAGCGCTAGCGCACCCGTGCTTTGCACGCGGTGCGCTGCTCAGAGCGCAGCGCACTTTGCGCTAGCGCACCTGTGTTTGACACATAGCGCGCAGCGCGCCTGGCGCTAGATCTGAAGCGTTGCTTAAATTTTTGAAATTCGAATTTCAAACAGAGTTTTGCTCTGATTGGGGGAAACAAATTCCCCCCCCCGTTGCGCTCACGTGGCCCACACGAGTGCAGCGGTGGCAGCATCTGCGCCCTTGGATCAACTCAGAAGTTGAAGAGGCGTTTCAATACTTATAAATAGGACCTTTGGTCCTTTAGATGATGTTCATCTTTTTCTTTGAGAATTTTTATTCAGAGCATCGCTCTTCAGTTTAAGAACTTTTCAAGAGTAAAAACTCTGTTAAAATTTTAGGTAAAATTTAAATCTTTTAATAAACTAGGGTTTTACCTATTATCAGAGCCTTGCTCTTCATAGATTTTTGATCTAAAGAAAACCCATTTAGGGTTTCATTAATAGAGCTTTGCTCTCCTGAACAAGTTGATTTTTTAATCTCTTGTGAAGAACTCTTAAGAGTCTGTTCATGGATCTTGAAGATCAAAAATGAAATTTTATTTTTGATGGATCATCTTCTCAGAGCAAGGCTCTTCTTGAGGAATTTTATTCCTTCATCATTAGACTTTGACAGATGCCTGTCTAGTGAAGATCGCTGCTCTCAATGGGAGTTTTACTCCTCTGCCCGAGGGATTTCTCATTTAATGAGAATCTCTTGAGGATTTCCTCTTTTAATGACAGCCTCGTCCAATGATGAGGCTGTTTTATTAATGATGAACTGTCATCTAGATTTTGTGGGTCCCCTTTGGTCCCTTTTAACTGCATTGCAGTACGGTACGGATTTTAAAGTACCAAGTGTCAGAATTTAAATTAAATTATAGCACTGACAGTTGAATTTTGTCTCTTTTTGCGCAGCTGACATGTCTTTCGACACCTCCTTTCCATTCATCCGATCAGATGGCGGATTTCCTGAGGCGCCTGTAGACCAAGAGGTTCTCGCGCTGATCAAAGACCACGACCCGGAACACAAAAATCTTCACCTGTGGGGTAGATGGTACGATCAGATTATTAGAGGCCGCCGGAGCTTTTCTTGTGCGACGCCTTCGGAGCCTATCTCGGCGATCCCGTATGCAGATGCACCCCCGGTGAACTATGCCGTGGAGGTGGTTAATTGGACTTCGGAGGGTCTCCTTCAGCCTTCGATCGCCGCCGTACCCGTGCATCCACCGGCGGCTTTGGACATCCCAGGACGGCGTATATGTCAGGGCGAGTCACGCCCTTGGGGACAGCCATACAATGTAGGACTAATTCCCCATCACCTGGCCGGGTATTTGCAGTGGGCTCGGTATATCTTATCGGCGAAGAAATCCCAGTTGATGAAGCTCGGATTGTATCCCGCCATTTACGCTTCTTTGTTTCAATATTCCCCGTCTCCTACATGGTGGGTCAGGGCCTTTCTGGAGCAGTGGAATATTCCGACCCACACCTTCCTCCTATCTGATCGAGAAGTCTCTATTTCTGTGGAGGAATTTGCAGAGGTCTCGGGTTTACCCGTTAGGGGAGAACATTATGAGGAATTGCTTCCCTCGGATGAGTATATTTTCGCCACCAAATCAGTGGTAATGGATCTTACTCCCGAGAACGCTATTCAACACCAATTTCCAAGTTTGATAAAGGTGTTGAACATGTATGAAAACCTCTCTCTCGCATCCGAAGGTCGTGGAGTTAATTTTACGGCTTTTATCGCTGATTTTCTTCGCCCGGAAATATTGAAGGAAGAAGTTGACAAATTCGCCAGTCTTGACGACCCCTTAGGCTTAGGTTTAGGCAATCTGCCAGCAACGGAGGCTCAGAAGAGCTTCTTTCTACCTGATACCCCGGTCATCCCTTTTACAGAGCTGGCGGCTCCTGGGATTAATGAAGAAATGTTCTTTTTAGGGTTCCTTGGGTTGTGGTTGAGTTGGTTCGCGCTTCCCTTGTCCCTCGCCGTATGAGGCCGTCCGTCTTCTATCCTGCGCATCGAATGGTTGCCGGGATACAAGTGGCTGTGGGGATTGCTGGGTTAGCTCATATGTATCACGGCCTCAGCTTGGCAGCTGATACCACTGAGCCATGGGTGCAGTCGGTAAATTTCCCGATGTATTATTTCACGTCATGGCTCGAGTTACACGTACTAGGCGTCTTCGGCGTCCACAAGAGGCCGGGTTTCTATGACAGGTGCAGGTTCCCTCGGATCATGCGACTGGTTGGCGCTTCTATTGTAACTCCGACGCAACGGGAAGCTAGAGGCTTGCTTCTTCGCCCGCGCACGATTTGGGCTGGCATGTCTTTTACTGATAAAGTTTTGACCGTCGGCCAAAAGTCGGGGAAGACGGTGCTGCCACTGCAGGACATATTTAAAGATGGGGTCTCCGTCTTGAAGGCTCGGGAGATTCTTCATCTGTACTCTATCCGGCCGGGCTTTCTTGTATTCAGGCAAAATGATGCGGCGTTATTCATGAGATACAACCCACATCGTTTTGCCCAGCAGCTGAGTTACAATCAGGGCGTCCCACTTGAGGCTTTCTTGGCCGAACCTGCTGCTACCGAAGAGGGAATGCGGGGTGCACTGCATCATTTCATGCACTTGAACACAGGGTCCAACTCTTTATCAGCGAACCGAACTGCGTCCCAATGGCCCTTAATGTATACGTGGCGTGGTATCAGCATTTAATGGGCGCCGTCATCAGAGAGGAGAAACGATTGTTGCTCGATCACAAGGGTGCAGTGCTGGCTGGTGATCGAAATGTTCCTTTGAAGCGATGGAATATTGTTCATCCTCCCCTGAGAGAGGTCACTGTAGTTGAGCTTCCACACGCGCTAAGCCCTACGTGTGGGTTGCCCCCATCCAGCACGCCTAAAAAAGAAGTGGCTGCCGCATCCCCCGAGTCGGACGTAGGGAAAAAAATTGGGACTCGTCGTCCAAAGGCGTCTACCAAACGCAAACTCGTGTTATCGGCCCCCGGTGCCCGTTCTCAGAAGAAAAAGAAGCAAGTACTTTCTTTGGACACCATATTAGGCTCGACGCCCCCTGCTCCGTCTAGCGAAGGCTTGAGCGAATATAGGACCAACGAGGGTTTATTCAGGATGCTTGATGATACCGATTTGGAGGTTGCCATTGAAGCTTCCAAACAGTCGGCCACCCTCGAAAAAGAATTGGCCGCCCTTGTGCAGTCAGGAATACTTTATCCTTATCTCTCCGCTGTTTATTTCACTCTTCTTTTTTTATCATGCTTTGACTGATGCCTCCTGTTTTAACAGGCGCCTCTACAGAAGAAGCCATTGCTGCTTCACTTAAAACCTTTGAAGAGGAGGAAAGGCTTCGCGCCTCATTGCCAACAGAGGCTTCACTTGAACGACTGATGATGGATACCGTAACGGTTTCGGAGGTAAAACCTGGCTCTGATGATAATGTCCTCTTGGCGGAGGTCCTGAAGAAGTCTTCCCTCTCTGTCAAAACCGAGAAGCAGCTTAGAAAGCGGGCGGCGAGGGGAAAGAAGCGAGCTTCTACAGTCACTGGCTCTGGGCCAAAGCGGAGGAAGAAGACCGTTACTAGTCCACTGAAAGACGGTCTTCTTTTTCCTGGTTCATCTGCCGAGGAAGCCGCACAATTGGCTGAGTCTATAAGACGCTTACAAGACGAATCCGAGAATGTAAGGATCCCGAAGAGGACTTACCCTGCCATCATCTTTTATGAAGACCCTCCGTGGATACGGCGACTATTCATAGGCCCTCTGGCAGAATGGGGAGAAAGGGTTCTTAAGCAGGCCGTTTCAGCCGACGCCGAGGATGCACTTTCATTGTGGACCGGTGGCCACGAGTCTACTCTCGAACCTCAGCAAGCATACCTCCTCAGGAAGGAGCATCGGCTTGAACAAGCTATACCAGAAGCTCCCTTGCGCATCGGTATGTTCATGTATCTCTTTGTAATATTTTGTATTGCTCGTGTATATATATATATATATATCCTTATCCTCATACAAACTCTGCAAGGACTTCGGCGATGGCGGAGGATCTGAATTCAAATCACGCTTTGACTATAGACCCCACTAATATCCCCAATGAAACACTAATCAGTGTGGAGGGGGTTGATGCCATTGTTGTTCCTGCGTCGGAGCTTCCCTTGGTGATTCCTGCTCTCCAGGTGATTGCTCCTCCGGAAGAGGCATCTTCATTGGCCGCGGATTCAACGGGTCTCTCCGGGGATGGCCCGGAGACTGCGGGACAGGTAGTCAAGGCCACCGTCCTTCCATTGGAGCCTATAGCGATGGTTACTGTTTCTCCACCGGAAGTTACTATACCGGCCCACATCCCTGATGATGTGCTCGGGAGCACGGAGGAGGGTGAGGCAGTCGCTGCATCCAGTGATGCCCTTGTTGTGGTCTCGACCGGTGACTTACCAGGTAAATTTCAGGTTATTGCTTTCTATTTTATTCTGTAATCCCTTTTCTACCTTTTCTGACAGTACTTTTGTTTTGAATGCAGCTGCGGTGGGCGTTGAGGTTGTGCCACCCGAGGAAGCACCACCAGTTACCACTTTGACGGTGACTGCCCCTACATCTTCTCTTATATCTTCTTAAATGCTGGAAGGTATGGGTTTGTGATAAATTTAAATCGGGGACAGCATCTTTCGTGTACTGACCATGTATCATTGTGATCTCGCAGGAGTTCTTTTTGATTATTTGTATCAGGTGCTGAACCCGTACTTCTCTTTCCCGTCGGAGATTAGTCCGCCCGCTGGTGTCGGTGAGTATCTTTTCTAACTGACATCCTTTCTTTAGCGGGTAGTCACATTATTGATAATTCCTCTGTGCATTGCTTGTAGCCTTACAAATTGAAGGAGGAGACGAGGGTATTGTTGCGCCACCGGAATTCCCAGCTCTGCCCCCTGTTGCAGCCGGTATAGTAGACTCTTTTGTTCGTATATATTTTATTCCTTAAGCCGACATCTGATTGTGATTTGTTTTATAGCGGTCACATCGACTCCAGCCCCATTCGAGTCTCGCGTTATAATGCCGGCAGGGCCCTTTTCTCGACGTGCATCCTCGAAAAGCGCCGCGAATAGTCTGCACATGTTGAGCGACTACATCGAGGAGCTTGACGTGGAGACTCCCACATTCGCTGCGGATTTTTCCGCGGAGGTTAATCCCATGCTGGCGACGCTCATGAACTTTTATAGTAAGGGCGTCGTTGAGTCTTGGGTTAACTATTGCAGGAAGATTGAGGCCTGCCTGCATGAGCTTGAGCTTAGGCATCCTGCTCCTGAGATCCTGGCCGCGAACTCCCATCGGGCCGCATGGGTCGAGCAGAGTGTGTCCTTCTTCCGCTATTTCGAACAAGAAGCGACCTTGAGGCGGAAGGAACGCAAGGAGGCTTCGGGTGAATCTGCTCGGCTGCGTGCCCAAGTTCAAGTGAACGCCACGCAACTGAGAGCTGTTTTTGAAACCTTACAGCAATGTATTTCGGACGGGCTTGTATTGAGGCGGAAGCTTGATTCTTTCGAGCGGGTTGCGCAGAGTCGCGAAGCTGCCCGACGGGAAATCGATGAGAAGATTTCATCATGCTTGCAGCAAAGGGCTCGAATTGAAGCGGAGCTGTCCACGGCAGCTGATCACGAGAAGGCACTGAAAGGAGTGCAAGAGCAGCTAGCGGACTTGTTGAAAACAATTCCTTCTCAGTAGCTGTTTTGCTTGTAATCTTTGAATAACATGTATCCATTTTTTATTCTTTTATACGATGTATCTTGTATTCAATTGAGCTCATGAATAAAGACACATTTTTCCTATCTCCCACTGTCGTTTTCTTCTCTTTGCTGTGTTGTTGGTATGTTACTCTGGCAAGTGTGGCCTGTAGATAATAGAGAGCATTCTGTTTTGAATTCTTTGAGAGGTAGTGATGGCTTAGGAAGCAGGTTCAGAGCTGCTACCTAAGACTTTTCAACTTCATGAGCCATGAGGGTCTCATGAAGACTTTTCTCCCTATGAGTCGAGAGGATCCCGTAGGTGTATTTTCTCCTTAGGAATCGTGAGGATTCCTAGGTGCGTTTTCTCTTGAGAGTCGTAAGAATCTCACAAGAGAATTTTCGCTCCTCCAAGTCGAGAGGACCCGTAAGCGGTTGTTTCCCTCCTCGTCGAGATTCGACTTTGGAGAGTATGGCCCCTGAATAGTATGGAAGAATCCATTTTGGACCGACTTGTAGGCCTCAGTGCTTAGGAAACCGGTTCTTATCCTCATTGCCTAAGGCTTTTCCCTACGAGTTGAGACGAATTGAGAAGTTCTCGCAAAGACACTAATTTCCTTACGAGTCAAGACGAATCGAGTAGTTCTCGCAAGAATATCCTAACGTCACAGTTAACCTCTACTCTTTACGACAGAGGTCCGTTAGGGTTTGTGATACTAGGGTTTTGTCCGTCGTACCGTCGCATTGGCTGATGTATTTCTCGATAGGCAATCTTGCTGTTCGAGTAGCCTTGCGACTGTCGTGTCTCTGATCCCTTCAGGGGCTGGACAAGACGTCTTCAAGCAATCTTCCTAGGTAGTTTGACCATCGGAAGAGCAAGCGATAGGAATTTTGCCATGCCGCATTTTACTTGAGGTTAGGTTCATTTTGGAGAGCCCCGATGAATTATAACCACTCCGCGCTGGGGTAGGATGATCTCCGATAGTCTTTCAGGTTTTATATGAGTTGCCGTCAAGACCCTGAAGCTAGGAATTTGGCCTTCGCTTCGTTTGCTGGCATTGCGTCTGCTGTATCGAGACGAATGTCGCGGTTGTCTCTAGGTTGCTGGTGAACCGTCGAGGTTTGGAACTAGGGATTTTGCCATGGCTCCATTGTTTGATTGTCGCGTCTGAATCCTGCTGGAGGAAGAACGCTGTAGTGACATCTTGTCTGCTATATCGAGACGAATGTCGAGGTGGTGACCACTCCGCGCTAGCGTGGGATGATCTCCAATAGTCTTTCAGGTTTTATATGAATTACCGTCAAGACCCTGAAGCTAGGAATTTGGCCTTTTCTTCGTTTGTTTTGGCGTGTCCGAATCTTGTTGGAGGAAGGACGCTGTTGTGACATATCGTCTGCTGTATCGAGGCGAACGTCGAGGTAGTGACCACTCCACGCTGGTGTGGGATGATCTCCGATGGTCTTTCAGGTTTTATATGAGTTGCCGTCAAGACCCTGAAGCTAGGAATTTGGCCTTCGCTTCGTTTTCTTTGGCGTGTCCGAATCTTGTTGGAGGAAGGACGCTGTAGTGACATCTCGTCTGCTGTATCGAGACGAATGCTGAGGTGGAGCTGGGATTTTGCCGTCACTCCTCTTTGTTTCGACCGTGAGGTCTTTCGTTGACGCTGCATCTGCATCCTGCTGGACTGTGAAGGAACGCCGTTGTTGACATTGCGTCTGGTGTAATGAGACGAATGCTGAGGTAGAGTTGGGATTTTGCCATCACTCCGTTTTGCTGACGTTGCGTCTGTTGTAACGAGACGAATGTCGAGGTAGACTCTAGGTTGTCTGGGACCCATCGAGATTTGGAGTAGAGGCTTTGCCGTAGCTCCAGGGTTGATTATAGCGTCTGAATCCTGCTGGAATGAGGAGGATCACCGTTGCTGATTTTTAGGCTGTAGATATTGCCGTTAAGATTTGGAACTAGGGACTATGCCGTGGCTCTGTGATTGATTTTCGCGTCTAAACCCTGCTGGAATGAGGAGGAACGCTGTTGTAGGTCTCCATGCTGTAGATGTGGCCGTCGAGACTTGGCTCTCTTTCTGATGGAGCTTGGGGGGAAGGTATGGTTCTCTCTTTGTTTGTGCCCCTGGATTGTATAGAGGGATCGCTGTGATCTCATCTGTAGGGCAAAAAGTTTTAGTTTTTTAATTTTTTTAATTTCTTTCCGCGATGCTCTATCATTTCAGCTTTTTATATTGCGAAAATCGCGATTGCCCAATCATTTCGGCTATTTTTCGCGGCGCCCAATCATTTCGGCTATTTATTTTATTTTTACTCGCTGCTTTTTATTGCGAGTTGCCCAATCATTTCGGCTATTTTGCATGCATATATTTTTACTTGCTGATTTTGTTGCAAATTGCCCTATCATTTTGACTATTTCGTATGCATGTGTGGCTCGCTAGTTTCTTACTGCAAGCTTGGAATTAGACTCCGATTTCGGCATCAGCACCGCTACAACTGGGATATTGCCAGGAGCGAATCATCATTTGCCCCCGTCGATGTCGAACAAAGGTGGCTTAGCGAACAAGGTTAGAATCATGTCGACTAAGACTTTTGACTTCATGAGCCGTAAGGGTCTCATGAAGGTATTTGTCCCTACGAGTCGTGAGGATATCGTAGGTGCGTTTTCTCCTTAGGAATCGTGAGGATTCCTAAGCGCATGTTCTCTTATAAGTCGTAAAGATCTTACAAGAGTGTTTTCTCCTTATAAGTCGAGAGGACTTACAAGGGTTTCACCGTGTAGACATATCCCTAGTCACGGATGTGACTTTGTTAGGGAAATGTTTATTCGCGCCCGTGGATTGTATACAAGGGTCAGCGTTGAGCCACTTGTAGGGCAGTATTGGAGGTTGTGGTGGCCGCTTAAGAACAGGTTTAGATCCCTGTAGCTTAAGACTTTTGAATCTTATGAGCCGTGAGGGTCACATAAGAGGGTTCTCTTTGCGAGTCATGAGGATCTTGCAAGTGTAATTTCTCCTTAGGAATCATGGGGATCCCTAAGTGTGTTGTTCCCTTGTGAGTCGTAAGGATCTCACGCAAGTGGTTTCTCCTCACAAGGTCGAGAGGACTTTGCAGGTGTCTTTTAACGAGGTTGCGCCCTTTCGGGTTTTTACAAAACTCGCCGGTAGCCCTGCTGTTTTTACTTATGGAGCCCTTTCAGGTTTTCATCCGTGCCCATCTCGCTTGTGGACGTACCGTTTTTTTACCACGTCAGCCTGAGGATGCCGCGGGTTGGTAGTAGTTTAACGACGTTTCGGTTATAAGTCAACGTACGATTACGCAGCTAGATTTTTCTGCAAATCTTCGCATGTTTTGTGTCGGAGGTGGATTCCTTGAAGAGAGGGCTGAGGGCGATTTCTTCTTCAGAGTCGCTTCCAAAGGTGATAACTTGCGATCCCTTGGTGTCGGCTATGTGACAGTTGCCAGCAGCTCTTTCGCGCTCATCTGTCGTGCTTTTCTGTTCCCGAAGAGCCTTGCGCTTCACTCGTTGAACGTGTCGTCGATGGGCAACATATCCCTGCCACCGATTTTTAAAGTCTATTCACTCTTCGGTAGGGTGTGCAATCCTCTGATGGTATAGGCAGAAATTAGGATGTATGTCCGCTTTATCAAGACGTACATTGCCATGGGAATTTCCTTTAAAAGAGGGCAACTTCATTCCTATTGCTAGGGCCCTAGCGAATTGTTTCCTTACTTTAAGCTTGCTTTTGCTGGCGATAGGGATGCTTTGCCCCAGTTGGGGTGTCTCGACCTTTTCTTCCAGTCGTCGGCGTTTGGCTTTTTTGAATATATCCAGTTCACACTCTCGATTTGCTTTGCTTTTTTTTGACGGGCTTCGTTCAGTAGCAAGTCGATCATCTCGTTAGACGGTTCCAAAGGTTTTGGCTTCGATCCTGCCCCCAGCTCTTTTATGCTGTCTTCTATCGTCGAGTGCGTTTCTTCATTAGTTAATGCCGAATGAGAGATCATGTGGCAACTTGCCACATAGTCCTCAGATTCTTTTGACGAGTCATCCCCGTCGTTATTGTCGTTATCTCCGTTCTCAAGGATATTGTTGAGAAATTCTTGGAGTGTGACCGGGGTCCACGCCTTCTGGTTGTATTCTTCCAGAGCGTCAATATGTTTTTGCAGGTTTGTGTGCTTGTTATCAAGCTTCACGGGATTTTGGGTCTTCTTCTTCTTCTTCGAAGACTTTGACGGCTGGGTGCGAGCGCTTTGACTATCACCACCAATTTTTATAGTTGGGAACGGTTTTAGCATTCCCTTGACGATATCGGGTTCCAGTGGATTTTTCCACCTGATTGCCGGGCTCGTTTGGAGATCCTTCAGCATTCTTTTCGTCTTTGCCGAAAGAACAACTTCCCATAGGGATTCCCTTATGAATGAGCACGATGCCCTCGGCACGTCCACTTTTTTAGGGACGTGAGGTTGTGGCGGGTTCACCTTCCAGTTTTCGGATAATGTGAACTTGCCTTGTTGGTATTGGTCTTCAATCCAGCCTTTGAAGACGAAGCAATCTTCGATTGGATGGCTTACTGCTTGGTGGTAAGGGCAGTAATTAGGGATTGTTGACATCACCTGGCTGCAACGGACGTTTTGGATCCGGCAAATTTATGAGCCTGTTGCGCACTGCCAGCTCTAACAGTCTTCTCGTTTTATCTTAGGGAAACGAGTAAGGACGTCCTAGTCTCTCCTCGAGGGATAGGCGTGGACGCATATTGTTTTGGTGAACAACCGGCTTTAAGTTGCTCGGCTGTTGTTGAGTAGTGGCAACGAAAGTTGCTTTTCCTTTCCCCTTTTCATTCCGAGGATCCGTCTTTGAAGGAGATGGCCTATGACCCATCTGGTCCATTTGGGCCAACTTGTCAATCAAGGCCTGGAACGTGGTCGGCTTGAATAACATCATGAATTGGGAAATAGTTGCTTGAGGGTCTAGAGTACCCACGAACATGCCTATCGCAGGCGTTTCTTCCATGCGCTGCTCGCATTTCGACCACAAATTTTGCCATCGTATTGCATATTGGACCCATGTTTCTCCAGGCTTCATCCTGGCATTGATCAGTGCCGTTATTGGGGTGCGTTCACTAGCATTCACGAAACGCTGTGTGAATAGCAGCTCCATCTCTGCAAAAGTTTTGACGGAATCATTGGGAAGTTCAGAATACCACTCGAATGCCGTCTCCGACAAGCTGTCGACGAATTGGCGAAATAGAAATTTATCATCGCCCCTGGTGTTGCCGCAAAGAGCCCTGAACCGAGCGACATGTTGATGGGGATTGCCTGTCCCCTTGTACACATGGAATTTGGGGATCGTATATCCCGGCGGGTAATTTATTTGGTCATACCAGCCTGGATATGGTCGCCCAATTTTAATAACCTGGCCGGCTGCTTCATTTTCCTGGTGAGCTCGTATTTGCTGAGCAATGTAGTCGTCCAGAACGGCCTTGGAAATGGTTTCCTTTTTGGCTGCTGAAAGAGCCGGAGGAGGGTTCGATGTCTCCCCTCTGTCGTCTTCAATGATGATAGGAGGGTCTTCAGCCGGAGGTTCTAGTTGCAACATCATCCCGACCATGTTTTGGAAGAGAAGCGCTATTCGTTTTATATTAGCCGCTTGTTCTGCTGCTTCTCTGTCCTTCTTTTCAAAGACTCTGCGGAGGAAGTCAGCATCGGTTTCTTGTTCATGACGCTGCTCTGATGACGCCTCCGAGCTTTCTTTTGGCCTGGTAAGTGCGGCCATTTGTGTTAGCATTTCCTGAAGCTTCTGTTGCTGCTCCTGGGCTTTTGTCACGGATCGGGTGAGCGGTCGGTGGCCCGTCGAAGCGCGGCTTTCTTCTTTTCCGGAAGCCATATAAACAGTATGCACCATTATGCCCCCAGACTTGGGGCATTTGGGCTCAGCGTCTTTGTGGTCTGCCGTAGTCACAGGAGCTTTCTTTGGCCTCCTCCTCTTTTGAGCAGTTGAAGTCGAGGGGGCCGTTGTAGCGGGCACCCAGGTAGCTGTCTTCTTTCGTGGCTTGACAGGATGGTTCTCTTCCTGCTGAACCTTCACCTTTTTCTGTCGGCGTGAGTAATCTTGATCAATTACTGAGTCCTGAACCTGTCGCCAGACTTTGTAAATTTTGGAGGACAGCCGCTGAGGGGACCGCTCCGGCTTCGTTTTTGTAACATTCTCCACCGGTGGAGGAGATCTTTTCAGTACGGCGGTAGGAAAGTTCCTGCGCACCTTGTTCAACAATTCAAAGCTGTTTCCGGTTGGAACAATAGCATCGATCTCCACCATTGGAGCTGGTGGAGTAAATCCAGATGGAGAGCTGCCCTCAGCCTTCTATACTCGGCGCCAGTGACGACGGCAAGCATGTCGCGCAGATGACATTGGTTCGGCTATAAGGATGGCTTCGTCATGCCCCCTATTCTGGTGAAGCGCTGCTGGTACCAGCCTCTTGAAGACCGACATCCATTGAGCAGCAGTATCCAATCTGTCAAAGACAGACCTTTGAGCGGGAACGGGAGCCGGAGTGGCTAGCCTCGTAAAGATTGATCCTTTGACGGGAGAAGCTTCTTTAGTGACCTTGAGAGCAGGAATGGCTATCCGCTTTGGGATGGCCGCTTCAGTTATCGTGGGCTTCATGACAGGCCCATTGGAGTTCAGGCTCAGCTTGTCGATAACTAACGCTGTTGGCTTGACATCGGACGACCCGTTGAGAGGGGCCGTAGTAGTAGTGAGCCGATCAAAGACCGACTTCTTTTTCACTTCTTGCGGCAGTGGGATATTAATGTTCACTGGTGGGAGTATGGTCCCGAAGAATAAACCGGGGGTAGCCTGCGTCACCTGTTCTATCGACATTATGAATAGGGAGGCCGCATGGGGCCCGTAAGCTATGTCTCCAGACGAGGCGGAATGTGAGTTGCAGTTGCAGCTGGAACACTTCGTGCTAGTAGACGCCATTGAACTTTCATTTTCTGCACCAAGCAAGACACCAAATCTTAGTACCTTGAACCCAAGGGCAACCATTAGCAAATCGCGATTCGTTCACGAACACGACACGAAGTGTGGAGTGGAAAGAGGAAAAGGTCCCACCGGGCATGCCAGAATCTGTTTCCTGCCGAAAGACACGACCGGGACGTTGGGACATCAGGCCTGAAATTCGAGGGCAGATGCTAATTGGTGCTATCCGTCCACCTCTCCGAAGATGCCAAGTTGATTTATGGCACCGTGTATCGAAAGTTTAAACGGATGCGGCCGATGTAGCAGACTTCGTCAGATCCCCCCTCGTTTGAGGGGTTTTTGATTGTGGGGACGCTCTTCCCTGCAGGCGCAACCCCCTGCAGTTAATTACGCTACCGCATCGCGGTAACAACTTTCTCCTTCTCCAGATGGTCACTTAGTGTCGTGGGTGTTTGTTTTGTTTTTGGTTGCCCGTGGATTGCATACGGAGATTAATTTATGTTGTCGCCCGTAGGGCTTGGTTTAGTCCAAATCCGTATCTTCTTAGATTTAGGTTTGGAGGTTGGGTTTAAGGATACGTTAGGCTCATTTGAGACTAAGATCAACTTAAACGTTTATTAAGGATACATTAGTCTAATTTTAGACTAAGATCAACTTAACGGGATCGTTTAGATCCAACAAAAGAGCATTTGGACTCTATTGTTTAGTTTAGGGACATTGCGGTCGATTAGTTTAAGGACATTACGGTCCAATATTAGTTTAAGGACATCTCGGTCCAGTGTTAGTTTAAGGACATCTCGGTCCAGGTTAAGGACATCGTAGTCCATGGGTTTAAAGGGACCCCACAGTCCGAGGTTAGGGACATCGTAGTCCGTGAGTTTAAGGACCCCACAGTCTAGGTTAAGGACATCGTAGCCGTAAGTTTAAGGACCCCACTGTCCAGTTTAAAGACGTCATAGTCTATGAAATGTATGGTTGTCGGGACCCGTCACCTCTCTGAAGATGTTGAAGGATTACAATGACAAATATCAGAGGAGTAAAGAGATGTACCCTTGAACCGGTGTGAGTTGGTTGAAAGATCTGTAGTCCAATTTGGGACTAAGATCTGTTAAAATATTCATGAGCAGATGTGCTCAATTAAATATACGTTGAGGACTTATGTCCAATATTGGGCTAAGTCCAATAAATATTTAACATTTTTATTCTGGCTATTGAGCCTTTATTTGGGCTTGGCCCCTTTAACAATGTTGAGTCATTGATCAAAGCTCTGGGCTTTATTAAAGAATAATTTATGTTCTGACAGCGCGACACGTGGCGCGCCAGGCGCTTTGCGCCAGTTAAAGAGCGCAATGCGCTTCTACCAAGTAGCGCACACATGGTTGACACGTGTCGCGCTTGGCGCTTTGCGCCAGATGATGAGCACAGTGCGCTATTTCAGGAGCGTAAAGCGCAAGCCGTTTAATTGGCGCATTGACACGTGGCGTATTTTGCGCTGAGCGCCGGTTCAGAGAGATCAAAAGCGCTTGTTCCCCGCCGAAACACGGAGACGCGACCGCGCAGGTCCGTCTTGCCTGAATTTGGGGGCAGATGCTAATTAGTGTTATCCGTCCACCTCTCCGAAGATGCCAAGTTGATTTATGGCACCGTATATCGGAGGTTTAAACGGATGTGGCCGATGTAGCAGACTTCGTCAGATTCCCCCTCGTTTGAGGGGGTTTTGATTGTGGGGACGCTCTTCCCTGCAGGCGCAAGCCCCTGCAGTTAATTACGCTACCGCATCGCGGTAACCACTTTCTCCTTCTCCAGATGGTCACTTCGTGTCGTGTGTATTTGTTTTGTTTTTGGTTGCCCATGGATTGTATACGGAGACTAATTTATGTTGTCGCCCATAGGGCGTGGATTAGTCCAAATCCGTATTTTCTTAGATTTAGGTTTGGGGGTTGGGTTTAAGGATACGTTAGTCTCATTTGAGACTAAGATCAACTTAAACGTATGTTAAGGATACGTTAGTCCAATTTTAGACTAAGATCAACTTAACGCTTGTTAATGATACGTTAGTCTAATTTTAGACTAAGATCAACTTAACGGGATCATTTAGATCCAACAAAAGAGTATTTGGACTCTATTGTTTAGTTTAGGGACATTGCGGTCGATTAGTTTAAGGACATTATGGTCCATTGTTAGTTTAAGGATATCTCGGTCCGATGTTAGTTTAAAGATATCGCTGTCGAGGTTAAGGACATCATAGTCCGTGAGTTTAAAGACCTCACAGTCAAGGTTAAGGACATCATAGTCCATGAGTTTAAGGACCCCACAGTCCAGTTTAGAGACGTCATAGTCTGTGAAGTTTGTGGTTGTCGGGACCCGTTACCTCTCTGAAGACGTTGAAGGATTACAACGACAAATATCGAAGGAGTGAAGAAATGTGCCCTCGAACCAAAGTGGATTGGGTGATCTATAGTCTAATTTGGAACTAAAATCAATTAATTAGATTATGAGCACATTGGCTCAGTTAAATCTGAATTGAGGACTTATGGCCAATTTGGGTTAAGTCCAATTAGATTAGAAATATTGGCTCTTTGTTGGACCGTTAAACATTTGTCTAGGTTCAAGCTCACATTATTTAGCAATGCTAAACCAGAGTTTGAGGGCTCTGATACATTTTTGTCTTTGACTGAGCATTAAACATTATAGCTCTGAGTTTTATTCAATTTTGAGATTTAGTTAAAGGAGTGGTTTTTTGCCTCTGGAAACTTAGCCAATTTGGCTAAAAAATAGTGTTAAACACTAAAGTACAACAGTGTTAAACACTGGAAATGAAATGCTCAGAGTAGTGTTAAACACTAGAAGACAACAGTGTTAAACACTGGGAATAAAACTCTCAAATTAGTGTTAAACACTAGAGAGGAAGATGTTACATGGGAAGACGTGAGGGCACCCAAAGGTGGGGCCAGATCTCATTTACTTTGTTCTGTAAATAAGTGTTAAACACTTTTGATTTTCTAGCCATCACGTGTAGGCACGTGATGGATATCTATGCATTAGTTGTTAAAGCATTTATTAGGGGTCACGTGGTAACACGTGAGAGCGTCCAAAGCCAACATTTCCTTTGCTTTTATTCTTTTCGTTTTGGAGGTCACGTGGGTCCACGTGAGGCATTGCCTCAGGGCTAATTCCTTCTTATTTTGGAGGATCTTTTCAGGGGTCACGTGACTCTAGTTCTTTACATACATGGAGATCTTTCAAGTCTCTTTATTTTTTAAGAATTAAATTCTCTGTAGGGTTAAACCCTAATTATGTTTTAGAGGAATTAAATTCCCATGTATGTGAAAAAATTAAATTCTTATATAGGGTTAAACCCTAGTTCTGTCTTGGAGGAATTAAATTCCTATACCTTTAAGAGAATTAAATTCTCATATAGGGTTAAACCCTAATTTTATCTTGAAGGAATTAAATTCCTGTGAATTGGGAGAATTGAATTCTCATATAGGGTTAAACCCTAGTTTCATTTGGAGGAATTAAATTCCTATGAATTTGGGGTAATTAAATTCCTTAAACTCAATTCTCCCTCTAAGTTTTGGATCTGCATGGCAGAATCTTCCCGATAAGAATTAAATTCTCAACTTGTGGGGAGATCTGCTTCTGCAGATCTTCAACCAAAGGAAGAACTAAGTTCTTATTCAGAATAGTTAAACTCTTAAATTGAGAATTAAATTCTCTTTGTTTTATGGAAGTTAGATCTCTTTCCCCTTTCTCACCTAGGGTTTTTTTCTTTGAAGAGACCTTTTTTTCCTCTCTTGAGAATTAAATTCTCCTCTTTTTTTCTCTCTGTTGTTGTTATCTCCCCAAAAAGTAGATCCCCATCTCTTCTCTTCTTGGCTCCTATTTATAGGTGAAGGAAAAGAATCAATTTGTTTTGTCAATCTTTCATTGAAAGATTTTAATTGATTATGTAACCAACATGATCTTTTAGACCACTCGTGAATTTTATTCACCATTGGATTTTTAATCTAAAAGATCTTTTATCTGTTATTCCTGGCAAATTTCAGAGAAATCTTTCCTTGTATAGAATCTTTCTATAAATTGGTGATTTTTAATCACCATTGGATTTTTAATCCAACGGTGCTCCACTTAACAGAGCACAATCTTTTTTGTTTGGAAAGATTTAGAGAAATATTTTTCCAGTTAGGGTTTTTTTGATACCCTCTTAATTAGAATTTAATTCTATTAATTCATAGATCTTTAGGAACCCATCACGTGTTGGCACGTGACCCCCTGATTAAGCATTTGATCAGAATTTAATTCTGTTGTTTTAAAGAACTCAGGAATTATCACGTGTCAGCACGTGACCCTTGGTCATGTGTTGGCACGTGATGCCCCATTGGGGTTTTTCCTTGTTATTTTATTATATGTTTAATACTTTTCATACGCTCGGGTGTTTATAGGTAGGTGCTTTTAATCCGTGTTTGTTATATATTTGCAGGATACAGGTTCTCGGTTCTAAAACGGTAAATTCATGGAAAACACGACAAAATCCGGGTTCCTGCCAACCACTGAGAAAACACGGTCTCCGCTCGTCATCCGTATGTTGCCAGATACCAGTTTAGGAAGACAAAATGTCAAATCAATGTCACTTTCATGCACAAGGCTCAATGGCAACAACAAGTTCCAAGAAATCTACGCGGAGCTCGAGGCAATCATGACAAAAACATCCACAAAAAGTCCACCTTTCGTCAACAGAAATTCTGGAAGAATTGTGAAAGTATTTTCAGAAAATAGGTGTACCAGACAACAGGGGACTGCAGATCAGGGCCGTACAAGAAAACACAGCCCCTAATCCCACTATAGGGTCGCGGATCCGCGGCCAATAGGGGGTATTGGCCGCGGATCCGCGGCCATGTGGAGTCCTCACCTTGTCGTCTTTTGGGGGTATTTTGGGTACTTCCCATGTGCTCTGGTGGTTGCCCTAGATCTTCAACTCCCTGCCTATAAATACAGCAGAACTTGCCAAAGCCAAGGGTCATTCTTTTGTTCCTCTTTCTTTTGTAGTTTTAGTTCTTTTTCTTCTTCTTCTTCATTCTTTTTTCATGAAAATTGTAGTGAGAGCTTTTTGAGTGGGAGATTAATGAAGATGAGGTTTTTGTATCATTCTCTTGTGTTTCTTCTTCCGCTTGAGATTCTTGCTTTCTCTTGATCATTCAACCTCTTCATTGAGCTTGAATGGTTAAGGGTTAGTTATTGATCTCAAGGGTCGTATTTTCTTGTGGAATTGGTTCTTCACTTCACATGAGTTCTTTACCCTTCTCTTGATCTTGCAACCTCTTGATTGAGCTTGCAAGTTTAAGGGTTGGCTATCGATCCCATGCTTGTCTTGAGTTCTAGTTTCAATTTCTTTTTATTGCTTATTTATTACTTGCTTTTTATTACCTTGCTTTACTTTCTTGCAATTTATATTTCATGCACTTTAATTACTTGTAATCTTTTCTTTTCTCTTTTCTTTGTTCTTTTCTTTTTGTTCTCTCTTTTTGGTTCTTTCTTGTGAATGAATGTAATTATCTTTGTTAAGAGAAAAATACGGTATTCTAAGTTAATGTTTCTTTTCCCATTTCCTTTTCCCTTATTTTCCATTGAACTCCGCCCAAACCATACGCAAGCGCTCCGTTAGGCACCGTACCCTGACAAGGTAACGGTGATTCCTAACCGCGACCGGTTGCGTTCGGTTTGGCCGGAGGCGAAAGCAAGAGACAAGAACGGAAGGACAAGGGTAAATAAGCCGTATTCCACGAATACCGCGCTTAAATCCCCTAATCCACGTTGTTGCCGATTGCTCTAGCTTCAATTGGTCAAGATTCGGCTCAAAGGTTTTGAGTACGGATTTCTTTAGCTTATAATCTCGTATCTTTTTCTTAACAACTTTATACTTGCAAATAATACACTTAGGATAGAATCGAACAACTCATACACAAATTCTTTATTGACTCATATAAAACAAGAAGGTAAAATACCACCATCTCCCTGTGGACCGACCCGTGCTCAACCGGCTAGCTGCATAGCGACACCGTCTTGATTGCGGTTAACTTTAATTCTTTCAATCAAATGGCGCCGTTGCCAGGGAGACGGTAGCGTATTTTCTTTCTTGTTATTCGGGTTAATATTCTTTTCGTATATATTTATAAAAAAAAAAAATTCTTTTTGTCTTTTTTGATAATTTTTGTGGGCAAGAGTGCAGATTTTTGCAGATTTGCAAACTGCAATTGTGGGGAGCAAAGTGTACGTTCAAAGTTAAGGTGATTGCGAAGTACAGTGCTAAAGATCCGGATAGTTTGACCCGCGCAAGCGAACTTTTCAAGCTTACCGGATTTGATTCAACGGGGGTTTCCTAACCCAAAACTTAACGGTACGTACTTTACTAACACTTTCTTCTCAAATCCAACACTTCCAATATAATATTCTTTGCAGGATTCTTTGCAAGTTCGCTAGCAAACGCTAAAAAACTTGACTAACTCGTATTTGTTGCAGTGCCGCGCTTAAACTAAAAAACGATTGTTTTATTCTTTATAGAATTTTTATTGAATTGCGCATTGCATACATTAATACGGACTTAAGGGCAAGCGAATCCCACAATATACGGTAAAGGATTTCATCACCTTTTCCGTGGCCCACAAATCACGAACTTGAGCATAACGTTTACCCGCACAAATTTAAAAGAAACTAGACTTTAAGCCTTAAGGACTTCGCGCTCACTAGGAGAAGTTAACTGTGTTTAGAACCTTGCTTAACGGTATATTGTTTACGGGGTGTCTAGAAAAGTGTTAACGGAGAAACCGCCAAAAGAGAAAGGGTTATTTAATTAAGGAACTTCGCGAAAGCGTTGGAAAACCTCCCCTTATCTCTGCACTTACCTGGCCTCGTGATCAGTGTATCTTGAGCCTGTTTCTCGACACAGTTTTACTTCGACAATCAAGTTCTCGAGCAGGTCTAGTTGACCTAGGTAAACCCTAGAACGATTAGGTGTGTGGTATTTTTGTGTCGTGATTATTTTTGTCCATATTTTTTTGTGTATATTTCATTCTTTTGCTAACAACTAATAAAAAAAAAAATTCACATTCTTTTTCCCCTCCTTTTCTCTACCTTTCTCTCTCTCTCTTCATATCATGGGTACTCCACCTCGCAAAACTCTTGCCGAACTTTGGTACCCACAACCAGACATTACATCTTACGGTTCTTGCTTTGGCCGAACTTCGAACGACCCCTCCATGCCCAAAGTTTCACTGAAAGATCGCATAGCAGCGTCTAGGACAAACACTTGCACTCCTCATTCCACTTCGTATCAACCGTTTCAAACATTCACTCCCGCTTATGTTGATACCCCTTCTGCAAGTCGTCCTTTGTCCATCGCTGAACGTATTGAACAATCTCGTAGCCGATCTTTCACTCTTTCACCACTTCAAACTCTTGGGATCAACAATTCCATTCACCTTCTTATCCAAATGTTGATCCTGTTCCTGTCCAGCCATTCAATTCCTACCAGTCCTACCCGACTTTTTCACCTTCCCTAGACATTGTTTCTGAATCGCCATTTGGGAATTTTCAGTATCCAAATAACTTTGAATCTTTTACTGAAACCCCTTCTCAACCCATGTCTAGTCTGGAACAGTCGTTGGAAGACTTTAGGGTAGCGTCAAGCCAACAGATGATGGATTTGAATGCGTCCATGGCCGCCCTCATGCAACCTAGTGATCCGGTAGCTAGTTTTCAACTAGCTCCAACTTTTTCAATGTATGATGAGGCGGCAGGACAGGCTGTGAATTTGAGTGGAGAGAGTGAGATATACCCCCTTCCAAATCAAACCTACCCGTCTCAAATTGAATCCCACAACTCCTGTGTTGAAAGTCTATCAAGTGTCCCAAATGAATTATCAGTTGAAGATAGAATGTTTAATGAGTTGTGCGACTTTGTAGTGTTTGATTTGCCAGATTATGAAGGGACCTTGCCAAGTGAAACCACACCCAATCCTTTTGACCTCTACACCTCCATCTTAGAACCTGAATTGATTGAAATCCATGCTTTTGATGAGGTGTCTGAGAATATTAATTTTCACTTGATTGAGGATATTGACGCTGGGAACATTTTGGATGATGAGCCCGTAGATTTGGCTGAGTTTGTCTCTTCAAATCATCATCCCGAGTCATTAAATGTTTTTCCCGAACCCCATATGCGTCTTGATTTTGATGAAATTTGCATGGATAAGCTGAATTTTGAGGATATTTTTGAGGATGAAACAGTTCTAGATGATGAGTCGGATTTTCCAATTCATCCTGTTCCTTTCATTGACTGTGTACACCCTCCCGAAACCTTAACCGGTACCCTTCCTCAACCACTTCCCTCTATCCTTTCCATCGTTCCGACCTTGCAAGAACCCGTATCACTTTCACTTCGTATATCTGGTTTACCAAGTTCGGCGTACCCATGGTTTCTCACGAATCTTGAGGGATTTGACCCCATTTCTCGACGGGTAAATATATTAGCACAATCGCTTTTCACACATCGGTCATCACAAATTGTGCTAATCTATTTACTCCATTTGCACCCTCAAGTTCGTATTCCGCTTCTTTTTCCCTTCCGCCATTCTTCCTCTCATCTACCGAGACCGCATTCCACTTCTCTCCACTTACGATCTCGTGTATTCTCCATTTCTTTTCTCTACGCCTTCTTTGACCAACCACTGCTTTACAGAGTTAAGATTTTTGAATGGTTGGTGTTAACTTTTGGCCTTTGTAAGGCCTTGTATAGCTTGATATTGTTCTTCCCCCCTAATCCTGAATTTCAACGCTTAACAGTGGAAACACTGTTTTACTTAAGTTTGGGGGGGACACTTTTTTTTGTATATATTTTTTTTTGTTTTCCTGTTTTGTTTTGTATATAATTTGTTTTTGGGGGAGCGCCGACAATTTTGACCCTCTTGGTATAGCCTGACAGTGAGGGCACTGTCAAGTTTAAGTTTGGGGGTGTGCTCGGTAAGCTTTCTTCCTTCGCATTCATATTTATATTTTGCATCTGCATATTAAATCCATAAAATCCATAAAAATCTGAAAATTTTCTAAAAATATAAAAACTTTTTGTCAAGTTAGCTTGTGGAAGAACTCTGATTCAACATTCGACGGTTTTTGTTTGAAAAAATAGGAATAACTAGATCTTATGTTTGGATTTTGAAAACCTGAAAGATAACTCTCCTTTGAAGTTAACTATAGCTGATATACGTCTTTACATCACACTACACGTGTCGTGAATTTTTGGAATTAGATGACAAGTCTTTCATGTTTAAACTTTTAAACAGATAAATGATTTTCTGAGGATCAAATAGGTTTGTTCTGAAATAAGTAATGTCAAGAATAGTTTATGAAGTAAAGCGAATATGAAGGAATGTTATTGATGCCGTAATTGGAGCTAAGTCTGAAAAATAACCCATCGGAAACTTGATTGGAATGATTACACACCAAACCCACTAAACACGTCTTTTATCCAAAAAAATAATTGAACTACCGGTTATATCTCCGTTCGTATTGAATCATCTGATTTTCACGTCAAACTGTCTTTTGTTTTTGGACCTAGGTAACTTGAGTAATTAAGTCCGCTGGGGTGTTTCTACACCTAATGCCTTAAAACCAACTGGTTTGGGTGCATTGGCCCAAAGCTCGCTAAGAAGCCTAGAAAGTCCAATTTAAAACAAAGTCAAGCAAGTGTTCTCTCCGAGTTAAAATTCCTAACGGTTCTTTGTGTGAGAATAATCTTGATAAAAGACAGGCTTTTATAAAAAAAAATTTTAACGGAGATATGAAGGTTTTATTCTATGATAAAGACTATTGCACGATCACAGAGGTGTGTATGAAATGAAAACAAGAAAAATGTGGAGTGAAAAATACGACTTAGTTTCCTGTTAAGGAAGATAGAAATTCTGAAGTTGAAACCTTACTGGAAAACGAAACTTGAAAAATGCTTAACTCTTTATAAAACTTATGTGATCCTTTTAAAATTGTTATCTGGGCTTTATTGTGCGACATGATGACTTTAATCGATCCTTCTGGAACTTAACGACACTATTTGCACTACACGTAAAGACATATAAAATCTGTAGTTAAATAAGAAGCGAGGTGTGAAAAATAAAGGTTCGATGGTCTAGACTTAGGATTATAGAATTGTTATTTTCTAAAACAAAACTTTAGGGTTTGAATCTTAGTCATTTTACAAACTAGCTTGACGGGATTTTGTGGGTGTAATCCGCTGAAAACCCTCAGGAGACAACACTCCTCCTACTAGGGACACCTAGAGGTTTAACGGCTTGTTGCACGCGCTCAGTGCAATCGCGTTCCCTGCGAAAGTGCGGTTATCATTTTATTTTTGTGAATAATTGGTTTTGCTCGGGACGAGCAAAAGTTATGTTTGGGGGTATTTGTTCATCACAGAATACTGCATTTTATACCGCCCATTCTTACGCTCGGTTGTTTATAGGTAGGTGCTTTTAATCCGTGTTTGTTATATATTTGCAGGATACAGGTTCTCGGTTCTAAAACGGTAAATTCATGGAAAACACGACAAAATCCGGGTTCCTGCCAACCACTGAGAAAACACGGTCTCCGCTCGTCATCCGTATGTTGCCAGATACCAGTTTAGGAAGACAAAATGTCAAATCAATGTCACTTTCATGCACAAGGCTCAATGGCAACAACAAGTTCCAAGAAATCTACGCGGAGCTCGAGGCAATCATGACAAAAACATCCACAAAAAGTCCACCTTTCCTCAACAGAAATTCTGGAAGAATTGTGAAAGTATTCTCAGAAAATAGGTGTACCAGACAACAGGGGACTGCAGATCAGGGCCGTACAAGAAAACACAGCCCCTAATCCCACTATAGGGCCGCGGATCCGCGGCCAATAGGGGGTATTGGCCGCGGATCCGCGGTCATGTGGAGTCCTCACCTTGTCGTCTTTTGGGGGTATTTTGGGTACTTCCCATGTGCTCTGGTGGTTGCCCTAGATCTTCAACTCCCTGCCTATAAATACAGCAGAACTTGCCAAAGCCAAGGGTCATTCTTTTGTTCCTCTTTCTTTTGTAGTTTTAGTTCTTTTTCTTCTTCTTCTTCATTCTTTTTCCATGAAAATTGTAGTGAGAGCTTTTTGAGTGGGAGATTAATGAAGATGAGGTTTTTGTATCATTCTCTTGTGTTTCTTCTTCCCCTTGAGATTCTTGCTTTCTCTTGATCATTCAACCTCTTCATTGAGCTTGAATGGTTAAGGGTTAGTTATTGATCTCAAGGGTCGTATTTTCTTGTGGAATTGGTTCTTCACTTCACATGAGTTCTTTACCCTTCTCTTGATCTTGCAACCTCTTGATTGAGCTTGCAAGTTTAAGGGTTGGCTATCGATCCCATGCTTGTCTTGAGTTCTAGTTTCAATTTCTTTTTATTGCTTATTTATTACTTGCTTTTTATTACCTTGCTTTACTTTCTTGCAATTTATATTTCATGCACTTTAATTACTTGTAATCTTTTCTTTTCTCTTTTCTTTGTTCTTTTCTTTTTGTTCTCTCTTTTTGGTTCTTTCTTGTGAATGAATGTAATTATCTTTGTTAAGAGAAAAATACGGTATTCTAAGTTAATGTTTCTTTGCCCATTTCCTTTTCCCGTATTTTCCATTGAACTCCGCCCAAACCATACGCAAGCGCTCCGTTAGGCACCGTACCCTGACAAGGTAACGGTGATTCCTAACCGCGACCGGTTGCGTTCGGTTTGGCCGGAGGCGAAAGCAAGAGACAAGAACGGAAGGACAAGGGTAAATAAGCCGTATTCCACGAATACTGCGCTTAAATCCCCTAATCCACGTTGTTGCCGATTGCTCTAGCTTCAATTGGTTAAGATTCGGCTCAAAGGTTTTGAGTACGGATTTCTTTAGCTTATAATCTCGTATCTTTTTCGTAACAACTTTATACTTGCAAATAATACACTTAGGATAGAATCGAACAACTCATACACAAATTCTTTATTGACTCGTATAAAACAAGAAGGTAAAATACCACCATCTCCCTGTGGACCGACCCGTGCTCAACCGGCTAGCTGCATAGCGACACCGTCTTGATTGCGGTTAACTTTAATTCTTTCAATCAGTGCTCCACTTTACAGAGCACAATCTTTTTTGTTTGGAAAGATTTAGAGAAATATTTTTCCAGTTAGGGTTTTTTTGATACCCTCTTAATTAGAATTTAATTCTATTAATTCATAGATCTTTAGGAACCCATCACGTGTTGGCACGTGACCCCCTGATTAAGCATTTGATCAGAATTTAATTCTGTTGTTTTAAAGAACTCAGGAATTATCACGTGTCAGCACGTGACCCTTGGTCATGTGTTGGCACGTGATGCCCCATTGGGGTTTTTCCTTGTTATTTTATTATATGTTTAATTCTTTTCAGTGGGTTTAAAGGCCCATCACGTGTTGGCACCTGACCCCACTGATTAATTATTTCCAATTATTTATTTTATTTAGTGCCTACAGGCTTTGCCTGTAAATGGTCACGTGTCTGCACGTGATGCCCGGTCACGTGTGGGCACGTGATGCCCGGTCACGTGTGGGCACGTGATGCCTCATAACTTTTGACCCCGGATGAATTATGAGGTGCATAATATATCAAATCAAAGGCTTTTTCGAGACGCTTTCAATACCATCAGAATTTAGCTGTTTCGCATTCGGGAGTTTGTCAAAATACAACCCGGAAAATACTGGTTCTCATTTTCTTAAACGTATCGCTGCCATATGATACCTTGGACTCTTTTGCGCAGAAATTTTTTTTTGGCGGGAACAAATGCCCCCCACTACTTTGCCTATGTAAGTATATACATGGGTAAAGTAGTGCAGAGTAATTCATAGCGTTTGACCATTTTTGGGTTGGTATATAATTTTCAGAATCATGATCTGAGAAGATAACGAGCGGACACAAGCGTCGTCATTTATCATTGACTTAAATCTTGACTCTTAAGGGACATAGCTTCAAACCCTTAGCTCCATGAGCCACACCCTTCTATTTTTTTTTGTTTTACTCTGGCGTGAAGTGGTTTATATGCTCATGAGTTACTTCTCCATTTCAGTGGCATGTAGCTTTGGCAACTGTGGCCCATAGATGGTAGATAACAGTTCATCTTGAACTCTTTATAAGGTAGCAATGGCTTAGAAAACAGGGTTAGGATCTGTTGCCTAAGACTTTCCAACTTTATGAGCCGTGAGGGTCTCACAAAGGCTTTTCTCCCTACGAGTCGTAAGGATCTCATAGGTGTTTTTCTCCTTAGGAGTCGTGAGGACTCCTAAGTGCCTCTTCTCCTGAGAACCGTAAGGATCCCACAAGAGTATTTTCTTTATGCGTAGGGACACTAATTTCCCCGCAAGTTGAGATGAATCGAGAGATTCTCGCAAAGACACTGATTTCCTTGCGGGTCGAAACGAATCGAGAGGTTCTCGCCAAGGACGTTGATTTCCCTGAATCGAGATAAGAAGAGATGGCTTAGGAAACAGGTTCAGATCTGCCGCCTAAGACTTTTCAACTTTATGAGCCGTGAAGGTCTCATAAAGATTTTTTCTCCCTACGAGTCGAGAGGATCTCATAGGTGTATTTTCTCCTTAGGAATCGTGAGGATTCCTAAGTGTATTTTCTCTTGAGAGTCGTAAGGATCTCACAAGAGAATTTTCTTCCTTACAAGTCGAGAGGATTCGTAAGTGATTGATGAGTTGACCTACTTCCGAGTCAAAGCATTGCTTCAACAGGGAGGTCGAGTGTTGACTTTGGTTTGTTTGTGCACCGCCGAGTCATGGAACTGGGATCTTTGCTGCGGCTCCGCTTTGCTGACGTCGTATATTCCTGCAGAGACACTGATTTCTCTGCGGGTCGGCGCGAATCGAGATAATCTAGTCAAGGACGCTGATTTCCCTGAATCGAGGGTTTTGCCAAGGACACTGATTTCCTCTGAGTTGAAACGAATCGAGGTATTCCTGTAAAGACACTGATTTCTTTGCGGGTCGACGCGAATTGAGATGCTCTTGATAAGGACGCTGATTTCCCTGAATCGAGGAGGTTGCCAAGGACACTGATTTCTCTGGAGTCGAAACGAATCCAGGTATTCCTGCAAAGACGCTGATTTCTCTGCGGGTCGATGCGAATCGAGATGCTTTCATCAAGGATGCTGATTTCCCTGAATCGAGGAGGTTGCCAAGGACATTGATTTTCCTGGGGTTGAGATGGATCGAGGTATTCCTGCAAAGACGCAGATTTCTCTGCGGGTCGACGCGAATCGAGATGCTCTCGTCAAGGACGCTGATTTCCCTGAATCGAGGAGGTTGCCAAGGACACTGATTTCCCTGGAGTCGAAACGAATCGAGGTATTCCTGCAAAGATGCTGATTTCTTTGCAGGTCGATGCGAATCGAGATGCTCTCGTCAAGGACGCTGATTTCCCTGAATCGAGGAGGTTGCCAAGGACACTGATTTCCCTGAGGTTGAGACGAATCGAGGTATTCCTGCAAAGACGCTGATTTCTCTGCGGGTCGACACGAATCGAGATACTCTCGTCAAGGACGCTGATTTCGCTGAATCGAGGAGGTTGCCAAGGACACTGATTTCTGTTGGATATAGTGCCCTCAGAGTCAATTATTGGATCGTAGGCATGTGATTGCAATGATTGAGGGAGGACCTATGCCGGTAGGACAATCTTACTCAGGATGATTGTATACTATCTGGTTTGTCTTTATCATCGTGTACATGTTTTAGGTGACATTGTGGTTCACTATTACACGTTGATAGAGAATAGTATGCTACCATGGTTTGTCTTTATCATCGTGTACTGCTTTAGGTGACCTTACAGGTCGCTATTATACGTTGATAGAGCCTTTAGGATTCTTGCTTGACTACCAGCAGTATGATGGCGATCATATACGTAGGAGCTGGGGTCTACAAGTACATCCTTAAAATGTCCCTAGTCGTGGGAGTTTCGAGACTGGGCATCGATACTCCATTAGTATACTAGTGTATACAGTCGAGACCCCGACGAGGGGCGGTGGCTGGTCTCATAAGCCATTGGTGTCAGTTGGTTCACCTAAGATGTATACAGGTGCCCATTGGGTTATGAGTACACCAGACAGGACTCGCCGGGAACATGCTAGTTGGTATTATACCTGACGTCAGATAGCAGTTCCCTGGTGACATGTGTACAGGTTAGTTCATCGACCTGAGATCGTCATTTGTCTCGTGTGAGTTCCCACTGTGCTTTGATTACTACCCTACCACGGCTCAATGGAGTCGTGCAAACAGGTTTTAGTTCGGTACAGTCCCGAGCCACATGGAGGCAGTGAGCGGATCGGCAGGGGTTCGTCTTTCCCGGTATTGGGGGTGAGGTCGCGCTGTGTCTAGGAGAGCCATTACACGAAGTCCTTGGCCAAGGCAGGAGATTTACTGGTAGGTATTCCAGTAGTATCTCAGGGTGTTCTGGGCTACACTCCGACACGACTTGTACCGCTTTTGGGGGTCTGACTTTTACCAACCCCCTAGGCCCGACATGCGATGCTCATAGACGAACAGACCGGACTGTACGGATATTGTCACTGACAGGCTCAGTAGGGTGTCAGGATGAGTTAGCTCATCGACCTCCCTTTTGGTCAATACCTGGTAGCCCATTACGTACAGCTAGTACCTCTGACGTGCTAGTGGTTAAATCCACAGCCAAAGTATTGACGAGTCTTTAAAGTCTCCCACAGACAGTTTCTCAAGTTTCGGGTGAAACGATGTAGAAGCCGTATGATATATGGCAAGGTCCGATCATATACGTGCGATAGTGCACGGATCATGATCGGGCGGATCATACTAGTGAGCTTTGGTTTAAGCCGGATCCTAGTATTAGATTTGTTGGATTACTTTAGTCTCATCGTGTTCGCATTCAGTCGAAATGCGGGTGCAGGTATGTATATACAGGTGAGGGGTATCCTTGTGATCCGTCACGAGTTTACTTTAGATGTTGCCGTATCTTTTTATTGTTGTAAACATTTGGATTAATGTTTGTTAATGGAAATAATGAGCTAGAATTTTATCATGAGTTGCATTAAATGTGACATAGACATATATAGTGACTCATGGTCTCTTTTTTGTGAAAAATGTCACATATTGTGATTGATTTATGTTGATATGATAAGAGGAGAGAGAGGGGGGTTGCCATGAGGAGGCGAGCTCTCATATTATTGTTTCAACTCTCTCTCATTTTATCATATAGAAAACAACAAAAGAAAAGAGATAGAAAACTTCTTCTTCTTCCTCTTTCTTCTCTAGCTCCTAATCTCCATCAATGGCAACACCTTCAACCTCCATCCATTTCATGGATCCAAGAGACAAAGTGATCACAAACATTCTCTACATCACCTTAGACACGTCGGCTAGCACACTTCGTGCCCGAGTTGCTTCGGATGAAGCGGGATCCCGTAAAAAGAATCGATGATGTGGTGCCCTTTCCGACGAGGATATCAAGACCTGAGATGCCGCGAGGAGCTTGGGATGGTGGCCAAAGACCGAAGGACACGGATCTATCGGTATAGCCTTTCTATCCCTTTTCTAGATAGCTAGTTGTAGGTTAATGGTTCGATCTGTGTTTTAACCGTACGATAGCACCGGTTTCTAGTTAAGAAAAAGTTTTCGTTTCCGCATTTTGGCCTCGGAAAGACGGTCGGGGCGCTACCGTAGACTTACATGGTATCAGAGACACGCCATTAACCTTTACTAGCTTGCTCTAGCGTGTTTAGAATTTCGATCGGACGAAATTTCCAAAAACCGCGTTTCCAATTGTTCAGTTTCTGTCGAATTTTTTTTGTGCTCTAAAATTTTTTTTCGGCATATCAGAATATCAGGCAGGGTTTTTTAAGAGAACTGAGAAAATTTGGTGGGCTGATTTCACTGTAGCGAGGCGGATCCGCAGCCGTACCCACGTTTTGGCCGTGGATCCGCTGCCGTACTGTAGCCACAGTGCACTAAATCTTCTTAGGTGGTCTCTGACTTGGAAATGTGGTTTCTGGTATTTTTTGTTTGGGCCCAGATTTGTTTGAGTACCGGGAATTGTGCTTGGGGCCCACTTCGGGAAACTTTGTCGATCGAAATTTTTAAAACATGTTAGTTCACAGTATTTACATTATATCTGCGACCGTGAATGTCATTCGAGCGGTAAATCCTGTCTAATTCTATAGCCTTTTTAGACGGATTTGCGAACGTGATATTCACGTTGATGTTCTGTGTTGTGCTGTGATGTTGCGGATTTGTCTTGGTGGATAGCCTGGATGCAATGGTAGTACAGTTTGGTTGTATTTGTACATTTGATATTGCGGGGCGAGCGTCCGACATGTGGACTGCCGTCACTGCCTGTTTGTATATTATTCTTTTGGGACACGACCGGGCTGAGGTCGATGCACCCATTGTATATATTTTACTTTCTGTACTAGGATTACTCCACGGAGGGGTGCACGGGTAGCCGGGTTCTAGAGGGCAACGGGCCCGCATCTCATGGCGTTGAGACGGAGGGGGCTTCACTCTAGAATTGGCGGGCTATTCGCCGCACTCGTAGGGGGTACAGGTTGACCCAAGGAAGGGTGCTCAAGTTACCGGATTCCGTGAAGTGCTGGGTGGTCCATTCATGTTGTTGAAGGGGGCTGCCTCGCTTCAGGTTTTGGCGGGTAACTTGCCGCGCCCGTAGGGGTCTAGGATTTCATTGCACAGGCTATCCACACGACCAGGGGAACGTCGGGTTTCAGTAGCGGCTCTATGAAACCCGGGGATCCCAGATTATCTGTATTGTTCTGTGATACTTATTACTCTCTGTGATGTTGCATTTTATCACGCCTTGAGCGAATATTATATATTGATATATATATACTAGTAGATGTTGTATATGTTTTACACCCGCGCTAGTCCAGTTCCCGCTCTGTCGTTAGTTAAGTAATCTAACGAGTGATGATGGGACCCAGTGGTGAATGCGGATGGCATATATGTACATCATATTTTCGTTCTTTTGTGGTGTTATTAATTGATGGGACTGCATTGATTTGGATCAATGCAAGCTAAACAAACCTATTCTGATGTTGTTGGAACATTTTTCAAAAAAAAAGCTGTTATTGCAAGGACGTTATCTTTTGTTTTGCACAGTGGTATTCGGTTATGAATTTCCAGCACCTCAGTCGACGAGGCAAGGGCCGAGATCCCTTCACCGATAGTGACCCCTTGGACAGAAGTTTGCGCCAGGGTAATAACTTCACTATAGCTGATTGCCTTTTGCTTTGCATCGTGGTATTCAGCTGGAATATCCTGCACCTCATTCTACGGGGAAAGAGCCGAGATCCCTTCACTGGGAGTGACCTCTTTAGCAAAGGTTTTCGCCACTATATTTTTATAAAAAGCTATCCGGTTCCTTCAACGATATCAAGTTCATTACGTTAAAGGTTTTTCGCCAAAAACCACTCGTAGCCCTCCGTCATTTCAGATGGGTAGCACTTAGTATTCATGCTATGTTTGTTGGCCTTCGTCAAGGCATAGTGAATGGTAGCTGCTTGTTACTTTTCTGCTGCATAGATAGATGCGTTGGTTTGGGACAGTCGTATAGCCTTGTTGGCCTTCGTCAAGGGCTTGTACGGGTGGGTTCAAATTAACCTGGACAATGACGGGTAGAACTTGACATGTGACTTATGATTTGTTGACCTTCGTCAAGGTCATAAGAGCATGGGGTAAAAATCACATCGGGAGTTTCTAAAAAAACTGAAACTTGCCAGATATGCGCATACCTTCTGGAGTGTGATAACGTGAGTGGATTCCATCACGTTATCATGCGATGATAGTTGGATCCCGATTCTCACTGATGAGTTGGTTTACTCCTCGGGTGATCCCGACTAATTCTGCTTTCAAGTTTGGAGGAGAATTTGACGTTACAGTGGGAGGTATCCTGATTAGATAAAGTGATAACCATTCTGATCTAGGTTAGAGTGCACACTGAGTGTTTTTTTCTCTCTCTCTTTGGCAGCGACCATGGCCCGACCCTTGACTATGACTCAGTAACCAAATTAACCGAACCTTCTTAAAACACTAGTTTTTGGATTGTCAGAGTTGCATACCTCATTGCCACTCCTACTCTTACCCTTTTCTCCAGGACACCCCGTATTATTATGAACATCCACTTCTATTGGATAAAACCATCGTATGGTTATATACGAACTCGAAGGAACTTGTTCTAGATTCGAAGATGGTTTCTGGTTCCGGAGAAAACGAATAGGACTATTCAGTTGTTTTTTCCTTTTACCTTCTCTCAGGTTGCGAGTGCTCCTTGGATTAGGACGGTAAACCTATTATGCTAATTAGATAGTCTTCTTCCAAACCATAGGCAAGTGCCGAACGGTAGGGAATGAAGAAAACCAATTAGCCTAACGATGGTGTACAGAAGGTAATAAGTTAAGACAAATAAAGGGATTAGTAAGAGGGCAAAGTAAACTGCGACTGCTATTCACGACCAAACCAAGTATTTCATCGCCACTCCTACTTCACCTTTGTATTTCTCCAGGACACTCCGTATCACTATGAAGATCCACAGTTTTTTGGATACTCCATCGTATAGTTATATACGAACTCGAAGGAACTTGTTCCAGTTCGGGGATGGATTCTGGTTCAGGAGAAATAGGAATAAGGTTTTATTCAGCTGTCTTTTATCTTTAACTTCTCTCGGGTTGTGAGTGCTCCTAGGATTAGGACAGTACACCCATTATGCTTATTGGATAGTCTTCTTCCAAACCATAGGCTGGTGCCGAACGGTAGGGAAGGAAGAAAACCATTTGGCCTAAAGGGGTGTACAGAAGCTAATGACTAAAGACATATAAAGGGATTTGGAGAGATGGCAAAGAAATATACGGTTACAGTTGTGAATCTGATAATGGAAGAGGCATTACTAGGGATACCCGGATACCCCTTCGAAACATTTACTTGTTTCTGTTTCACTGTGTATTGTTAAAAGAAAACTGATTTCCCAATTAGTCCTTGCTCCAGGGTATGTATTTACCAGGTTTGATTCTCACATCTGTATGGTTTTACAGATGATGAGTGGGAGTAAGTTATTGGGAATTGGGTGATCATCCTCATTATATCGGGATTCGTTGTAATTGGTGATATTTGAGAAAATCGCCTGGGTTGTTTGCCGGACAGCAAATATTTGGTTTTGAATATCCGTTGTTATGCACCAATTTCAAATTGATATATCTGTACGTTTATTTTTATAAAGTGAGATATAACTTTTTGAAATTATGTCTATGATATTTACCTATATCAGTGGATGGTTAGGTAAGGAGAATTAAACAGCGGTGTAATTCTTCGTAGCCATAAGTACAGTTTTCAACCTACGACACACAGGGAATGAGTTATTAGACTCAGGGGACTTATACAGAGTATTGTATGTTGTCCAGTGTCCATGAGGACAGAGAGGTTGGTACTCGTACTATATTCTGTTCACTTGTGACTTCTCTAGTTCTTAGACATGTGTTTCGTAGAAATGCAAGGTCTAAGTTTTGAGAAGTTATAGGTATAAGAATAAAGTAGAGAACCAGGCGTTGCAAGTATCAGGATTCTTCAAGGTGATCGAAGATGTAGATACTTGTGTATGGTATTCAGTTAATAGTAGTGATTATGAGAACTAGCTTCTCTTTCAGGTTACTCATAATTGGAAGCACTCCTAAGTTGAGTAATGCTGATCGGCCTCTCTCCATTTAGTTGGCATGCACTGGAGACAGCTGCATGATTTGAATCTAGTTCCAATTAAATCAGTACCTCTGTTTCTATATTGGATATAGAACGGTTCATATATTAACGATGTTAAGGTACGGGGAGTTGTCTGGCTTATGCTTAAAACCAGACTCTGGATAACTCAAGGCACGTTTCTGTAATGGCTGTTTGTGGGTTGACCCGGGCTATTACGAGGGTTGACTTTCTACCATCTGGAAGATCAGTTGTGATATTGTTCTTGACTCGCCACAGTTTTAGTAAAATGGATTTTTTTAGAAAACAGTAGTGGGAGTATGGTAGAACTGGAAGTGATTCCAGAACCGCAAACGATTACTGAAAATTTGATAAGAACCTAAAAATTCAATCTGGTTTGACATTCCATTGGCCACTCCGCAGATATGGTGGGTAACCTCAGCCACCCGAGAGGTACTCCGGTAGCCTCAAGGACGGTGACAGGGAGGTTCTTGTTTACCCAAACTTGCCATTACTGTTGTTCCAGGCTATGAGACCCGGCAGGAGGATGAGTATAGTGTCGTTCTAGACTAGATTTAGAAGTGTACGTGTATATGACTCTGCCAGAGGGTTATCGTAGTCAGTGGGAGTAACGGAAGCATAGTGGACAAGTAGCTTATGTCTATTTATTGACTAAAGCAGATATAGCAGAGATAGATCATCTATTTCTGATGTGACAGTCATAGGTTTGACTTCATCAGAATAGGGAATGGATCTGTTAAGAAGGAAGTAGGGTGTGATATCCTGGTATTTGGATGACATACATAGAGTAGGAAGTGAAATTCCTATACTACGATCGGTTATACTTTGGTTGTCACACAGTGGTTTCTCCATATAGGATATGGAGTGGTTACTGGATCTATGGTTTTAGATCTAGATTTGAGAAGTGTCTCAGTCAGGGTACTTAGACAGCATTCTAAAGGTGTTTTAGAATGGACGACTCCTGGCACGGTAGTGTACCTGCAGGTGATGGAGTCATCCTCTCTAAAGGTGTCTTACAGACTAAAGGGGAGAGGGATGTGCATGATTGGCAGATCACTTGCTTAGGCAATTAAGTCAATCATGAGATGTCAAGTACCACACCAGATATTGTTTTTGCATGAGATGCAATAAGTTGATATTAATCTAATCCTGGAGAAACGATCGGAAGCAGTTTTAGAACATAAGTTGATGTTCTAGGGAAATGATAACGGCAGCCTCCTTCGGGAGACAGTTATCATTCTAGGCTTCCAAGGTGACCTGAATGACAGAGTGACTGTCAGAGTTATAGTTTTCTCTCTGACGAGGGGCAGTAGTTTGGACAGGAGGTCCAAGCGGATACTGAGGGAGGCATGGCGCAGGATACTGATTAAGTTCAGTTGTCGATACAGTCTAAGAAGTTTGGATTTGGAGTTCATTTATGAACTAGGTCCCATCAGATATCCAGAAATATTCTAAGACAGGTATTGCTCATTTCGGGAGATAGCTTTCTTCGCGAACTTGAGATAAAGAGAGACATAGAAAGAAACATCAGGGCGGATCCACTCACTGAGGCTATTCCTCGAACGCAATAGTTTCACAAACGGGCTTTGTGAGACTGATCAGTAGAGGAGTTGGGTGTTCGGTATCACACGGGCTGTGAGTATGCGATATCGCAATAATTAGCCTTGAGTGCAAGTGGGAGATTGTTGGATATAGTGCCCTCAGAGTCAATTATTGGATCGCAGGCACGTGATTGCAACGATTGAGGGAGGACCTATGCCGGTAGGACAATCTTACTCAGGATGATTGTATACTATCTGGTTTGTCTTTATCATCGTGTACATATTTTAGGTGACATTGTGGTTCACTATTACACGTTGATAGAGAATAGTATGCTACCATGGTTTGTCTTTATCATCGTGTACTGCTTTAGGTGGCCTTACAGTTCGCTATTACATATTGATAGAGCCCTTAGGATTCTTGCTTGACTACCAGCAGTATGATGGCGATCATATACGTGGGAGCTGGGGTCTACAAGTACATCCTTAAAATGTCCCTAGTCATGGAAGTTTCGAGACTGGGCATCGATACTCTATTAGTAGACTAGTGTATACAGTCGAGACCCCGACGAGGGGCGGTGGCTAGTCTCACAAGCCATTGGTGTCAGTTGGTTCACCTTAGATGTATACATGTGCTCATTGGGTTATGAGTACACCGGACAGGACTCACCGGGAACATGCTAGTTGGTATTATACCTGACGTCAGATAGCAGTTCCATGGTGACATGTGTACAGGTTAGTTCATCGACCTGAGATCGTCATTTGTCTCGTGTGAGTTCCCACTGTGCTTTGATTACTACCCTACCACGGCTCAAAAGAGTCATGCAAACAGGTTTCAGTTGGGTACAGTCCCGAGCCACATGGAGGCAGTGAGCGGATCGGCAGGGGTTCGTCTCTCCCGGTATTGGGGGTGAGGTCACGCTGTGTCTAGGAGAGCTATTACACGAAGTCCTTGGCCAAGGCAGGAGATTTACTGGTAGGTATTCCAGTAGTATCTCAGGGTGTTCTGGGCTACACTCCGACACGACTTGTACCGCTTTTGGGAGTCTGACTTTTACCAACCCCTAGGCCCGACATGCGATGCTCATAGACGAACGGACCGGACTGTACGGATATTGTCACTGACAGGCTCAGTAGGGTGTCAGGATGAGTTAGCTCATCGACCTCCCTTTTGGTCAATACCTGGTAGCCCGTTACATACAGCTAGTACCTCTGACGTGCTAGTGGTTAAATCCACAGCCAAAATATTGACGGGTCTTTAGAGTCCCCCACAGACAGTTTCTCAAGTTTCGGGCGAAACGATGTAGAGGCCGTATGATATATGGCAGGGTCCGATCATATACGTGCGGTAGTACACGGATCATGATCGGGCGGATCATACTAGTGGGCTTTGGTTTAAGCCGAATCCTAGTATTAGATTTGTTAGATTACTTTAGTCTCATCGCGTTCGCATTCAGTCGGATGCAGGTATGTATATACAGGTGAGGGGTATCCTTGTGATCCGTCACGAGTTTACTTTAGATGTTGCCGTATCTTTTTATTGTTGCAAACATTTGGATTAAGGTTTGTTAATGGAAATAATGAGCTAGAATTTCATCATGAGTTGCATTAAATGTGACATAGACATATATAGTGACTCATGGTCTCTTTTTTGTGAAAAATGTCACATATTGTGATTGATTTATGTTGATATGATAAGAGGAGAGAGAGAGGGGCTGCCATGAGGAGGTGAGCTCTCATATTATTGTTTCAACTCTCTCTCATTTTATCATATAGAAAACAACCAAAGAAAAGAGATAGAAAACTTCTTCTTCTTCCTCTTTCTTCTCTAGCTCCTAATCTCCATCAATGGCAACACCTTCAACTTCCATCCATTTCATGGATGCAAGAGACAAAGTGATCACAAACATTCTCTACATCACCTTGGACACGTCGGCTAGCACACTTCGTGCCCGAGTTGCTTCGGATGAAGCAGGAGCCCGTAAAAAGAATCGATGATGTGGTGCCCTTTCCGACGAGGAGATCAAGACCGGAGATGCCGTGAGGAGCTTGGGATGGTGGCCAAAGACCGAAGGACTCGGATCGATCAGTATAGCCTTTCTATCCCTTTTCTAGATAGCTAGTTGTAGGTTAATGGTTCGATCTGTGTTTTAAGCATACGATAGCGCCGGTTTCTAGTTAAGAAAAAGTTTTCGTTTCCGCATTTTGGCCTCGGAAAGACGGCCGGGGCGCTACCGTAGACTTACAATTTCCCTGGAGTCGAAACAAATCGAGGTATTCTTGCAAAGACGCTGATTTCTCTGCGGGTCGACGCGAATCTAGGTGCTCTCGTCAAGGATGCTGATTTCCCTGAATCGAGGAGGTTGCCAAGGACACTGATTTCCCTGGAGTCGAAACGAATCGAGGTATTCCTGCAAAGACGCTGATTTCTCTGCGGGTCGTCTCGAATCGAGATGCTCTCGTCAAGGACGCCGATTTCCCTGAATCAAGGAGGTTGCCATGGACATTGATTTCCCTGGGGTTGAGACGAATCGAGGTATTCCTGCAAAGACGCTGATTTCTCTGCGGGTCGACGCGAATCGAGATGCTCTCTTCAAGGAAGCCGATTTCCTTGAATCGAGGTTTTTGCCAAGGACGCTGATTTCCTCGGAGTTGAGACGAATTGAGGTATTCCTGCAAAGACGCTGATTTCTCTGCGGGTCGACGCGAATCAGGATGTTCTCGTTAAGGACGCTGATTTCCCTGAATCGAGGTATTTTCCAAGGATACTGATTTCCCTGGGGTTGGTTGACTTGTTTCTGAGACGGAGCCATTGGATGACGTATTCCGCTTTCTGTGATGTCATGGTTGACTCTAGGTTGTCTGCGAATAGTAGAGTATTGGAACCGGGGACTTTGCCGTGGCTCCGATTGATGGTGTAGCATCTGTGTCCTGCTGGAATGAGGAGGCACACCGTCGTTGGTCTTCGGCCTGTAGATGTGGCCATTGAGATTTGGAACTAGGGACTTTGCCATGGCTCCGATTGGTGATGTCGCGTCCAAATCCTGCTGGAATGAGGAGGAACGCTTTCGTGGGTCTCCAGGCTGTAGATGTGGCCGTCGAGTCTTGGAACTAGGGACTCTGCCGTGGCTCCGAGATTGATTTTCTCGTCTGAATCCTGCCGGAATGAGGAGGAACGCCATCGTGGGTCTCCAGACTGTAGATGTGGCCGTCGAGACTTGGAACTAGGGACTTTGCCATGGCTCTGATTGGTGATGTCGCATCCGAATCCTGCTGGAATGAGGAACGCTGTCGTAGGTCTCCAGGATGTAGATGTGGCCGTCGAGACTTGGAACTAGGGACTTTGCCGTGGCTCCGAGATTGATTTTCGTGTATAAATCCTGCTGGAATGAGGAGGAACGCCATTGTTGTTCTCTAGGCTATAGACATGGCCGTCAAGATTTGGAACTAGGGACTTTGCCGTGGCTCCGAGATTGATTGTCGCGTCTAAATCCTGCTGGAATGAGGAGGAACGCCATTGTTGTTCTCTAGGCTGTAGACATGGCCGTCGAGATTTGGAACAAGGGACTTTGCCGTGGCTCCGAGATTGATTGTCACGTCTAAATCCTGCTGGAATGAGGAGGAACACCATTGTTGTTCTCTAGGCTGTAACCATGACCGTCGAGATTTGGAACAAGTGACTTTGCCGTGGCTTCGAGATTGATTGTCGCGTCTAAATCCTGCTGGAATTAGGAGGAATGCTGTCGTGGGTCTCCAGGCTGTAGATGTGACCGTCGAGACTTGGCTCTCTATCTGATGGAGCCTGGTGGGATGATATGGTTCCCTTTTTGTTTGTGCCCCTGGATTGTATACAGGGATCGATGTGATCTCACCTGTAGGGTAAAAAGTTTCATTCTTTAATTTTTTATGATTTTTTCCGCGATGCTCTATCATTTCAGCTTTTATATCACGAAGGTCGCGATTGCCCAATCATTTCGGCTATTTTTCGCGATGCCCAATCATTTTGGCTATTTTTTCTATTTACTCGCTGCTTTTTATTGCGAGTTGTCCAACCATTTCGGCTATTTTGTATGCATACATTTTTACTTGCTGATTTCGTTGCAAGTTGCCCCATCATTTCGGTTATTTCATATGCATTTTTGGCTCGCTGATTTTTTATCGCGAGTGTGGAACTTGGAATCTGGTGTCAATCTCAGCATCAGCATCGCTGCGCCTGGAATATTGCTAGGAGCAAATCATCATTTGCCGTGAAAGGGCTTGAAATTTGATACCGATTTAGGCATCAGCATCGCTACAACTGGGATATTGCCATGAGCGAATCATCAATTGCCTCTGTCGATATCGAACAAAGGTGGCTTAGCAAACAGGGTTAGGATCCCGTCGACTAAGGCTTTTGACTGTAGGGTTCCTAGGCATACTCAAGAGGTTCCACAAGGCATCAACCATGCCAAATTCAAATTTTCTGGTGCCGAGAAACCCTAAACTAGATCGATTACTAGAGGTAAGGCGAAAGAACATGCAAGTTAACGACTTAACTACAAGTGAAAGTGACTACAACCTTTGTAGATCCGGTCCTCCACTTCTTTAGCTCCGTGATGACGTCCCTTCGCTGCGATCACCGGACTCTAGCGATGGTTTCGTCGGAGAAATGAGCGGGCTAGGTCGTTGACTTTGATGCCGAAGATGATCTACGTCGAGGCAACTCTAACTCAAGCTCCATCTTCACTTGGTCATGAACCTTGTGAAGAAAACACCCAATACAACATGGCAAGTGGTAGAGGATGAAGAAATAGGAAGTGGGTTCACTTTGGATTTGGATTTCTCACTTGATTTCAATACTTGAAATTTTTCTAGCAATGGTTTTCTTTCTTCTTGAAGAAGAAGAAGAAGAAAGAAAAGGAATGAATTATCAATCATAGAAAATCAAGTGAATCTTATCATTTAGCAAACATGGGTGAGATTAACCTTTGTAGAGAATAAACTAGGGTGTAGGTAAATGGTTAGGTTAAGGATAGAAACAAAATGGTTAAGACTTTCAAAGCTTCATGAAGCTTCAAGAATAAAACAAAACAAGCCACCATTTTATTTCTTGCCAAATTAAATAAATAAATAAATAAATAAATAATACCTTAACCATTAACCTAAACTATGGTTTAAAGCATACACACCCAAGTTTGCATGTATCATCAAACATGATACAAACTAGTGCACAAACATATATCATATATACAATGTGCACATCAAGTGAGAAAATCAATCTTAAGTGAACAAATACTAGTTAATGTAAAGTAATATATCAAATATATAATTATACATTAAATCATTAAATCAACACTTGATTTAATGATCCGGTCATACTGCATATAACCGACTAATATCAAGTGTATCAATGTATCGAATCAATACTTGATTCGGTAACCCGGCTATATCTCATATAACCGTCCAATGATACAGATCGTGAGAATAGAATACAGTATCACATACTGGTATTATTCTCGGTCCCGCACATATCTCATATGCGCTCCCATTTCGTTTCGCTTGAGCCAGGAAACCTCTGTGTAGGACTCTAAAGACTCGTCAATACGCCGGCAGTAGGTGATGATCATATCAAACACCCACAAGCCGCAAGCGGTCTGCTAAACGTAACGACCACCTGGGTATTGAGCGATCAGAAGATCAATGAGCAATCCCGCTCACACTCCTGTGAATCCAACCAGCAACACTTACCGTACAGTCCGGTCTCGTCGTCTGATATGTCGCATATCTCGCCTAGGGGTGGTAAACGTCAGACCCCAATAACTCGATAAGTCGTGTCGATATGAGGTCTATAACAGTTCGAGAAACTACTGGTTACACTTACCAGTAAATCTCAGTAACCCTGGCCAGGGATTTCCGGTTATCGCCAATCGAACACAGCGCAACATCAACTCCCAATACCGGGAGAGACGAATCCCCTCCTATCGCTCATTGCCTCCATGTGATTCGGGACTGTACCCAAAAACTGTTAGTTATATGTATGCCCTAGAGGCCATTACTATACATAGGATGTATATTGTAGTGGATGCTGGGACATATATATAGGGAGGACTTTCTTGCTCGACATGATAGTATGCTATCTGGTTACTCTTTACCTTAACGTGTACACTACTTGTCTCTTTGTTACATGTTGGTGAAGCCCTTAGGATGTGTACTTGACTATCTGGACTATGATGCAGATCATACTAGTGGGGACATGATAGTCCATAAGTACATCCTTCAAAGTCCCTAGTCGTGGGTGTATCGAGACGGGGCATCGATATACCAGAGTAGACTAGCGTATACCTTCTCGACCCATACAGATGGGCGATGGATGATCCCATATCCATTGGTGTTTGACATCAGAGATGATATACGGGTGCTCAGTTGAGACTGGGTATACTGGACGGACTCGCCGAGAACTCCCAGATGGTATTATACCTTACGTCAGATGGCAGTTCTCTGGTGACACTGGTACAGAGTAGTCTGTTGACCCGAGATCGTCATAGAGTCTTGTGTGGTTCCCACTGTGCTTTGATTTCCATCTTACCACGTCCAAGAGGGCGTGCAAAACGGTGATTTTTGGGTACAGTCCCGAATCACATGGAGGCAATGAGCGATAGGAGGGGATTCGTCTCTCCCGGTATAGGGAGTTGATGTTGCGCTGTGTTCGATTGGCTATAACAGGAAATCCCTGGCCAGGGTTGCTGAGATTTACTGGTAAGTGTTACCAGTAGTTTCTCGAAATGTTATAGACCTCATATCGACACGACTTATTAAGCTATTGGGGTCTGACGTTTACCACCCCTAGGCGAGATATGCGACATATCAGACGATCAGACCGGACTGTACGGTAGTGTTACTGGTTGGATTCACTGGAGTGTGAGCGGGCTTGCTCGTCGATCTTCTGATCGCTCAATACCCGGGTGGCCGTTATGTTTAGCAGACCGCTTGCGGCTTGTGGGTGTTTGATATGATCATCATCTGCTGCCGGCGTATTGACGAGTCTTTAGAGTCCTACACAGAGGTTTCCTGGCTCAAGCGAAACGAAATAGGAGCGCATATGAGATATGTGCGGGACCGAGAATAATGCGTGTATGTGATACGGTATTCTATTCTCGCGATGAATGTATCGAATGGTTATATGCGATATAACCTAGTTATCGAATCGAGGGTTGATTCGATAAGCCGATACATTGGATACTAGTCGGTTATATGCGATATGACCGGATCATTGAATCAAGTGTTGATTTAATCATTTAATGTATAATTATATATTTGATATATTACTTTGCATTAACTAGTATCGGTTCACTTTAAATGGATTTTCTCGCTCGGATGTGCGCATTATATATGTGATATGATTTTGTGCACATGCTTGTATCATGTTTGATGGTGCATGTAAAATTGGTTAAGTATAAAGAATTAAACCTTGGTTAATGAAATGGTTAGGGTTTATTATTTGCTTATTCATTTATTTATTTATTTATTCTTTTTGGAAAATAATTAGCATAATGCAAAATGGTGGCTTTCTTTGTATTCTAGTTGAAGCTTCATGAAGCTTTGACCTAAGTGACCATTTTTGTCTCATGCTTAACCCTAACCATTCCCACTAATCCTAGTTTAGTCTCTACACTTGACCATGGTTGGTAGATGATAAGTATTATTATTATTTTTCATTTTACTTAATACTTATCATATTATCTTCTTCTTCTTCATCATCTTCTACTTGAAGAAAAAGCTTGCCTCTTCAATGGCAACTTGATGAAAAGAGTGAGATATCCAATTCTAAAGTGAACCCACTTCCTATTTCTTCATCCTCTACCTCTTGCCAAGTAGTAGAGTGTGTTTTCTTCATAAGTTTCATGACTTGGTGAAGTGGGAGCTCGATCTTGTGATTCTTCGACGTAGATCATCTTCGGCACGAAGCCGACGACCTTGCCCGCCCATTTCTCCGATGAAGCCGACGCTAGAGCCCGGGATTTGATTTGGACAGCGAAGAGACTTCATTGCGGAGCTATGGAGGTGGAGGACCGGATCTACAAAGGTTGTATTTCCGTACTCTTAGTTAAAGTAGTTAACTAGTTTCTTTTTCACCTAAACTTCTAGCCAACGATCCGTATTAGGGTTTCTCGGCACCGTAATTTTTGAAATTGGCATGGTTGATGCCTTGTGACACCTCTAGTGTGTGCCTAGGAACCCTACAGTGGTATCAGAGCCTAGCTAGAGCCTTAGGCGAAGTCCAGACGACGTTTGAAATCCGAACGAACCCGAAACCCATTTCCAAAACGGCTCTCTGTACATTTTTAAAAAACTGGGTTTTTTCCAAACTAAAAATATGCAGAAAACTCAGCAGGGAATTATAAGAATTACGGAGCAAAATTTATTTCATGAACAGTGCTATCGGCGGCGGAACCGCGGCATAAGCCTAGCTTATGCGGCGGTTCCGCGGCAAAATTGTGACGTCAGCCCTAACATTTTGTACTGTAATTCCTATTTAATAGTGCAGAGTTCTCTGGGTATTTTTAAAATTTATTCAAGAGTTGAATTTTCTGGGGTTGTTTTGGGGATTCGAATGTTCGATCGGATTATCAAATTTTGTCTGTGTGGCTTTCCGGATAATTTTAGAATATGTTAAAAAGTTCGACCGGATATAAATACCCAATTTTTCCCCTGTCGGGAAATTTCCAAGTGTTGGATTTTTCCGTAGTTTAACGACGTTCTAAGTAGTGCAAGTAACGCGATGGACCCTCTAGAAGACAACAAACCTTAACTCGATTATGTGACCGTCTTGAACTGCTCTTTGAACCTTCGGGTTTGGGGCAGTACGGCGTGCCACATATGAGGCGTTGGCTTGACCCTTCTACGGCTGGACCGTTGGTACTGAGGCACGAACTGAATGTTGTTAGACTTATTTCATATGTTGATCTGTATCGGGAAAACTTGGGTGTTCGATTGTTCGATCGGAAAGTTTGACATTTTCTATTTATCCGGAATGGGATACAATGATTGGAATTCACAAGAAGTTATGAGATAACTGAATGAATGTTATAAACATAGCAGTTTAGTCTCACTTGATCGGTTGCCACGGAATTTTGATGTGATCAAAAGTCCGTCGCAATCACGTAGCGTACGCGGATACTCGCCAGGTAAACTTAATAGACAGCCTCACTCCATAGCCCCGACCAAGTGACTGTAGGAGAACCCCGTCGCCGAAAGCATCCGTTCGGGTGCTCGCGGCAGCGGTGTTCCTCCTTGGTGCACTTCGTCGACGGCGTCGGGGGTGCGGCCGCTTACTAAAGTTTGCGATGAGCATTCGATCAGGATATCGGGAATCTTGTTGAATTACCCGACTTGATATTGAAAAGTGTTTTCGATAATGAGACTAAAATGCGGGGTTTATAATTGTTAGGCATGCGATGTCTAAGGAATTCATTTGGTCAGGCATGTGATGTCTGAGGTGGTTGCGGATTCCAACTGTTGTAGTTTTACACTTTCTTTTCTGTGACAGTAAGTGTAATATGTGATATCGCCGGTTTCGTTGCTATATGTCAACGACAATTGGGATGCGCATATTTACTTACGTTGATGACATGTGGTGTTATGTGTTGCTGGATATGTTATATTGGATCGTCGTGTTTGAATAGCCGGGGGTTTTTATGTGAGATGAGTGTTTTTCATTTTCATTCATGTAAAAACTTGTATGTAATATATTCTTTTATTGGGGCACTTCCAGGTTGCGGAAGATGTCACCTTTTGTATATTATTTACTTTTCCGCACTAGGATAGACCCAAGGAGGAGGGCACAAGTAACCGAGTTCCGGAGTCCAGTGGGAGACCAACTCGAGGAGTCGAGTCCGGGTCTCCTAACTCTAGAATTGGTAGGGTTGCTTGCCGCTCTCGTAGGGGTCTGGGGGTGTGGGTTTGGCTATTCATCACGACCGTGGAATCCGTGTTTTATACTGGCTCGTATTGAAAACACGGACGTCCTAGTATATCCAATATTTCATATGTTTCTTCTGCTGCGATATCTGTGATGCGATCATGTGATGTTCTGTGATAGATACTGTATATAGTATATATGATATATTATATAGGCGTTACTTATGTTTTACACCCGCGCTAGCCCTGCCCCGCTCTGCCGTTAGTTACCTAACCTAACGGTGCACGAGGGGACATCGAGGCGAATGCGGATGGCATAAGTGTACGTCGTATTTATCTGTGATATTTAGGTACTTAAATGATGGGACTTCATTAATGAGATTAATGAAATAAAAGAAACCTAAGATGTTGTAGAATCGAATTTCAAAATAAAACAGGTAGCTACAGTTCTTGCTTTGCACAGCGGTATATATGATATATCCTGCACCTTATTCGATAGGGAAAGGACCGAGATCCCTTCACCGGGAGTGACTCCTTTAGCAATAACTGGCAGATGCTACACACTCGGTTTGTCTTTTGATTGCTTTTAAGTGTTTTTGCTTTGCACAGTGATATATATGATATATCCCGCACCTCATTCGACGAGGAAAGGACCGACGATCCCTTCACCGGGAGTGACTCCTTTAGCAAAACTAGAAAAGCCTCAAAAGCACTCCATTTCAAAATCATTTGATTCTACAACGATATCAAGTTCATTACGCAATAGGTTTTCAGAAAAACCTGTCGTAGCCCTCCGTCATTTCAGATAAGTAGTAGTTAGTATTCGTGCTGCGTTTGTTGGCCTTTGTCAAGGCGTAGTGTGCGGTAGCTAACTAGTGCTTATCTGCTTATGCATATGATGCAGATTGGGTTAGGATAGTCGTGCGACCTTGTTGGCCTTTGTCAAGGGCCGTGCGGGTGGGTTTAATTCAATCAGGAAATGACGGGTTGAACTTGACTAGCATCCTATGGTTTGTTGGCCTTTGTCAAGGTCATAGGAGGTTAGGGGCAAAATATTATCGGGAATTTCAAGTGTTGAAATTTGCAATGAGATTGCATACCTTCTATGAGATAGTTGGATCCCGATACCCGCTGCGAGTAAGAGTTACTCCTGGGAGAGTTTTATACATTACAATTAGCCGATCAAGTAGGTGTCTAGAAAGGTGTTAACGAGGTTACGCCTCTGGGAAAACGAGGTTTACATTAATTAGGTCCGTGCGAAAGCACGGGGGACCTCCCTCAAAGTACCGACACTGGCCTGGCTGAAAGATTGGCGAACTTGTAGTGTGTAATTAATCCCGGCTAGTCTTTCCTTTTAGGGTTTGAAGGAAGATTTGATAAAAACCAGTGGGAGCCATCCTGATTAGATAAAGTAATAACCAATCTATTCTTGCAAGAGCGCACGCTGAGTGTTTTCTTCTCTCTCTCCCCTGGTAGCGACCATGTCACACCTTAATCAAGATAATAAAACGGATTATTGACCGAACCCGCTTGTTATACTGAGCTACGGAACGTTGGTCCTGCTCCAACTTATAATTGTTATAAGACAGAGCAGGAAATTGGGGAATACCAGATTTCCCGTGCCACCCAAACGAAGAAAGTGCATATGATGCATCATCTTCGGGTGTGTTCATTATACAGAACTGTTTCTCAGTATCCTCTACGTCCTGGGTATGTGATACCAGATCAGGATCCCTGATATATAATCTGTTACATAGGGCTACAGAAAGGTAGAAAACTGAGAACGGGTGATAAGTTTCATGAGGCAGAAAACGGGGCAAGAGTTGCAGCCAAGTCTGTTGGTCACTGTCACCCTGTATTACCAGAATACATTGATTCTGAACGAATGTTATTAGATACCGAACCTGGTTTACAAAATCATATCAGTCTCTTTATTAATAAAGAAATGATAAAATTTTGTATAGATGGATAATGTTTTGAACATTTCCTATATCAAAAGTTGATCGATTCAGGCACGTTATCTAAAAGCATTGATGTTCTAAATCAAACTACAGTTCTTAGTATACGGAACACACACAAGTGGAAGAGTTCAGAAATGAACGAATCCTTCTTGAGGCATTGTAGACTGGGTCATATCAATGCGATCTAACTAGCTGAAGTTACATTTTAGATGCATATTTAAATCAGTTTTAATTTACATCTTATGAAACTTGCCAGTCATGTCACAGAGATAAGATGACCATAGCTCCGTTTACTGGAAACAGAGAAAGAGTTAGTGAACTCTTGGGATTGATACATGTTGATGTATGTAAGGTCCCCTGTCTACACATGCCAAGACCGGTTCTTTCTACTTCATTACATTCTCTGATGATCTTTCGAGATTCAGACCTATGTTCCTGTTGAAACACAAGTCAGAACCTTTTGAGATATTCACAGAATATAAGTCAGAAGTAGAGAACCAATACGGGTATAAGTATTATGTCCTTTGATGAGATCAAGGAGGAGAATACTTGAGCACGAAATTCTTGGACTTTTCTTAAGGAGAATGAGATTCTCTCTCAGCATTACTCCTCCGTATACACCATAGCACGATGGTATATTGGGGCGGAGCAATCACACCCTATGTGATAAGGTGTGCTCTATGATGAGTACTACTGAGTTACCTGTTTCCTTTTGGGAGTTATACACTTGAGAAGCTGCATACCTATTGAATAGGGCTCAAATCAAATCAGTTGCCTACCAATTCATATGTGATATGGAAAGGGAAGAGCCCATATCTTAAGTTAGTTAAGATTTGGGGTTGACCGGCCTATGTCTAAAAGCATAATCCGGACAAGCTCGAGGCAAGGTCTGTTATGTACAACTGGAAAGGTTCCAGCCATACAAACAACAGCTGATGATTTGATAGAACCAAAGGATTCAGTAGAAACCAACGAACCTCAGCCTCTCTGCCGATCTAGTAGAGTTTCTCACCCACCTGAGAGATACTTCTGTTTCTCTATGACAGTGGGAGCGAGGATTACATCATGAGATGATGACCCAACTAGCTTCGAGCTGGCCATCAGGAGTAAGACTCTGTAAGAATGGCTGGATGCTTAGTGATCTGAGATGGAATCCATGTACACCAACAAAGTATGGACTTTGGGTGCTATATCTGAAGGGTTAAATCCCCATCAGGAGCAAGTATATCTTGAGAAGATTACTTGGTGTAGATGGAAAAGTTAAGACTTTCAAAGCTAGACTTGTTAAAAGTTTTCGTCATCGACCAGGCGTGGATAATGATGAAACCTTTTCCAGTGCCTATGCTTAAGTCCATCCAGATCCTACTTGCCACGGATACATACCATGACTACGATATCTGGTGGTTGGGTGTCATGACAGCTTTTCTAAATGATGTTTTAGAAGAGAACGTCTATAAGTACACAGCCAGAGGGCTTCGTAGACAGTGGGAGCAACGGAAACGTGTACAAGATGCTTTATAGGATAAAGCAGGCGTCGCGGAGTTGGAACATCTGTTTTGATGTGTTAGTCAAACAGTTTGACATCATCAAAATGGTAGATGAACCTTGTATATACAAAAAGGTAGTAGGGAGTATGGTGATGATCCTCGTAGAGTACGTGGATGACATGCTCTTGATAGGGAAGGAGTTTCCTATGCTACGCCCGGTCAATCTCCGCTTATCACAATGATTCTCCATATAGGATCAAAGTGATACCTCCTAAATCCTGGGTTTTGGATCTATGAGATAGATCTAAATGGATGTTAGGATTCTCACTAGTTGTAGTGAGATGGTATCAATCGATCCTGGGGAGAATTACTGGAAGGGTTCCAGGATGATAAAGACGACTGAATGTCAGTCGCAGGCATTGTCTTTACCCTCAGTAAAGGGACGGTATGTTGGAAGAGTTCCAAGCTAGATACCGTGGCATACTAGACGATAAAGGCTGGATACATCGCTACTTAAGATGCTACCAAAGAGGCTGTTTGGGTGTATATTGGTTCATGAGATGAACTACGTTCCAACCATTGTGAGAAAATGGAGTTGTGACTTATGCCAAGGAACGCCGGTCCCATCAGTGATCCAGACATATTCTAAGGCAGTGTCACCTGATCATAGAGATGGTTGATCTCCAGGGGATCGAGGTCAGGAGAGTAGACTCAGAGGACAACACAGCGGATCCACTCACAAAGGCCTGTTCCCAGAGAGAGATTTTTATGGGATGTTGAGTATGAGATACTACAACCACTGCTATCAGATGGCCCTAGTGCAAGTGGGAGATTGTTAGTTATATGTATGCCCTAGAGGCCATTACTATATATAGGATGTATATTGTAGTGGATGCTGGTACATATATAAAGGGAGGACTTTCTTGCTCGACATGATAGTATGCTATCTGGTTACTCTTTACCTTAACGTGTACACTAATTGTCTCTCTGTTACATGTTGGTGAAGCCCTTAGGATGTGTACTTGACTATCTGGACTATGATGCGGATCATACTAGTGGGGACATGATAGTCCATAAGTACATCCTTCAAAGTCCCTAGTCGTGGGTGTATCGAGACGGGGCATCGATATACCAGAGTAGACTAGCGTATACCTTCTCGACCCATACAGATGGGCGATGGATGATCCCATATCCATTGGTGTTTGACATCAGAGATGATATACGGGTGCTCAGTGGAGACTGGGTACACTGGACGGACTCGCCGAGAACTCCCAGATGGTATTATACCTTACGTCAGATGGCAGTTCTCTGGTGACACTGGTACAGAGTAGTCTGTTGACCCGAGATCGTCATAGAGTCTTGTGTGGTTCCCACTGTGCTTTGATTTCCATCTTACCACGTCCAAGAGGGCGTGCAAAACGGTGATTTTTGGGTACAGTCCCGAATCACATGGAGGCAATGAGCGATAGGAGGGGATTCGTCTCTCCCGGTATAGGGAGTTGATGTTGCGCTGTGTTCGATTGGCTATAACAGGAAATCCCTGGCCAGGGTTGCTGAGATTTACTGGTAAGTGTTACCAGTAGTTTCTCGAAATGTTATAGACCTCATATCGACACGACTTATTAAGCTATTGGGGTCTGACGTTTACCACCCCTAGGCGAGATATGCGACATATCAGACGATCAGACCGGACTGTACGGTAGTGTTACTGGTTGGATTCACTGGAGTGTGAGCGGGCTTGCTCGTCGATCTTCTGATCGCTCAATACCCGGGTGGCCGTTATGTTTAGCAGACCGCTTGCGGCTTGTGGGTGTTTGATATGATCATCATCTGCTGCCGGCGTATTGACGAGTCTTTAGAGTCCTACACAGAGGTTTCCTGGCTCAAGCGAAACGAAATAGGAGCGCATATGAGATATGTGCGGGACCGAGAATAATGCGTGTATGTGATACGGTATTCTATTCTCGCGATGAATGTATCGAATGGTTATATGCGATATAACCTAGTTATCGAATCGAGGGTTGATTCGATAAGCCGATACATTGGATACTAGTCGGTTATATGCGATATGACCGGATCATTGAATCAAGTGTTGATTTAATCATTTAATGTATAATTATATATTTGATATATTACTTTGCATTAACTAGTATCGGTTCACTTTAAATGGATTTTCTCGCTCGGATGTGCGCATTATATATGTGATATGATTTTGTGCACATGCTTGTATCATGTTTGATGGTGCATGTAAAATTGGTTAAGTATAAAGAATTAAACCTTGGTTAATGAAATGGTTAGGGTTTATTATTTGCTTATTCATTTATTTATTTATTTATTCTTTTTGGAAAATAATTAGCATAATGCAAAATGGTGGCTTTCTTTGTATTCTAGTTGAAGCTTTGACCTAAGTGACCATTTTTGTCTCATGCTTAACCCTAACCATTCCCACTAACCCTAGTTTAGTCTCTACACTTGACCATGGTTGGTAGATGATAAGTATTATTATTATTTTTCATTTTACTTAATACTTATCATATTATCTTCTTCTTCTTCATCATCTTCTACTTGAAAAAAAAGCTTGCCTCTTCAATGGCAACTTGATGAAAAGAGTGAGAAATCCAATTCTAAAGTGAACCCACTTCCTATTTCTTCATCCTCTACCTCTTGCCAAGTAGTAGAGTGTGTTTTCTTCACAAGTTTCATGACTTGGTGAAGTGGCAGCTTGATCTTGTGATGCTTCGACGTAGATCATCTTCGGCACGAAGTCGACGACCTTGCCCGCCCATTTCTCCGATGAAGCCGACGCTAGAGCCCGGAATTTGATTTGGACAGCGAGGAGACTTCATTGCGGAGCTATGGAGGTGGAGGACCGGATCTACAAAGGTTGTATATCCGTACTCTTACTTAAAGTAGTTAACTAGTTTCTTTTTTGCCTAAACTTCTAGCCAACGATCCGTATTAGGGTTTCTCGGCACCGTAATTTTTGAAATTGGCATGGTTGATGCCTTGTGACACCTCTAGTGTGTGCCTAGGAACCCTACAAAATTCACCGTTTTGCACGCCCTCTTGGACGTGGTAAGGTGGAAATCAAAGCACAGTGGGAATCACACAAGACTCTATGACGATCTCGGGTCAACAGACTACTCTGTACCTGTTAGTTGTATGTATGCCCTAGAGGCCAGTATTGTACAGATTATGTATATTATATTGGATGCTTGGACATATATAGAGATGACTTTCTTGCTCGACATGATAGTATGCTATCTGGTTACTCTTTATCTTAACATGTACACTAGTCTCTTTATACTGTCTTATAGTTACATGTTGGTAAAGCCCTTAGGATTTGTACTTGACTACCTGGACTATGATGCAGATCATACTAGTGGGGACATGGTAGTCCATAAGTACATCCTTCAAGGTCCCTAGTCGTGGGTGTATCGATATACCAGAGTAGACTAGCGTATACGCTTCTCGACCCATGTGATGGGCGATGGATGATCCCATATCCATTGGTGTTTGACATCAGAGATGGTATACGGGTGCTCAGTGGAGACTGGGTACACTGGACGGACTCACCGAGAACTCCCAGATGGTATTATACCTCACGTCAGATGGCAGTTCTCAGGTGACACTTGTACAGGTTAGTCTGTAGACCCAAAATCGTCATAGAGTCTTGTGTGATTCCCACTGTGCTTTGATCTCCACCTTACCATGTCCATGAGGGCGTGCAAAACGGTGGTCTTTGGGCACAGTCCCGAGTCACATGGAGGCAATGAGCGATAGGAGGGGTTTCGTCTCTCCCGGTATTGGGGGTTGATGTTGCGCAGTGCTCGATTGGCCGTAACAGGGAAGTCCCTGGCCAGGGCTGATCAGAGATTTGCTGGTAAGTGTTACCAGTAGTTTCTCGACCCGTTACGAGCCTCACATCAGCACGACTTTTCGGGTTATTGGGGTCTGACGTTTACCACCCCTAGACTTGATATGCGACATATCAGACGAAGAGACTGGACTGTATGGTAAGTGTTACTGGTCGGATTCGCAGGAGTGTGAGCGGGCTAGCTCGTCGATCTTCTGATCGCTCAATACCCGGGTGGCCGTTACGTTTAGCAGACCGCTTGCGGCTTGTGGGTGCTTGATATGATCATCATCTGCTACCGGCGTATTGACGAGTCTTTAGAGTCCTACACAGAGGTTTCCTGGCTCAAGCGAAACGAAATAGGAGCGCATATGAGATATGTGCAGGACCGAGAATAATGCGTGTATGTGATACCGCATTTCATTCTCGCGATATATGTTTCGAATGGTTATATTCGATATGACCTAGTTATCGAATCATTGATTCGATAAATCGATGCATTGAATACTAGTCGGTTATGTGCGACATGACCGGATCATTGAATCAAGTGTTGATTTAATGATTTAATGTATAATTATATATTTGATATATTACTTTGCATTAACTAGTATTGGTTCACTTTAAACGGATTTTTCTCACTTGATGCACATTGTATATGTGATATGCTTTCGTGCACTTTTTGTATCATGTTTGATGATACTTGATCATATGGTTAAGTGAATAGGATTAAACCATGGTTATTATGATAATTAGGGTTTTGCATATTATTTATTCATTTATTTGTTCTTTTATTCATTTGGATAAGTATATATGATAATGGTGGCAAGTTTTGTTTCTTATGAGATGCTTCATGAACATTTGACTTTATGCAACCATTCTTGTCATTTTGCTTAACCCTAACCCACTCTAATCACCATGGTTAATTCTCTACACTTAACCTTAGTTAAGTTATGATAAATATTGAGTTTATTATTCATTTAACTCAAGTTATCATAATATTCTAGCTCATCTTCTTCTTCTTCTTCAAGTGAGCAACCTTCATGCCATCAATGGCAACTTGTGATCTAGTGAGCAAAATCCAAATCTAAAGTGAACCCATCTCCTATTTCTTCACCCTCTACCTCTAGCCAAGTTGTAGAGTGTGTTTTCTTCACAAATTTCATCACTTTGTGAAGTCGGAGCTTGAACTTGCGATGCCTCGACGTAGATCGTCTTTGACACGAAGCCGGCGACCTAGCTCACCCGTTTCTCCGACGAAGCCGACGTTTGAGCCCGGAGTTCGACTTGGACAGCGAGGAGACATCGTTGCGGAGCCGTGGAGGTGGACATCCGGATCTACAAAGGTTGTATTTCCGTATCCTAGTAGTTAAGTGTTAACTAGCTTTATATTTCGCCTAAACTTCTAGTCTAAGATCCGTTGTCTAGGGTTTCTCGGCACCATTTTTTTTAAATTGGCATGTTCGATGCCTTGTGAGAACCCACTAGGGTGCCTAGGAACCTTTCACTGGTATCAGAGCCTAGCTAGAGCCTTAGGCGAAGCGTAGACGGAATTTGAAGTCCGAACGACTCAAAACCGAAACCCAAAATATGCTCTCTGTACTTTTTTGAAAACAGTGGATTTTTCCAAATTAAAAATTGCTAAAAAATTCAGCAGGAAAAAATAAGAATTACGGTGCAAAAAGTTTCTGGTGAACAGTGTTTTTCGCGGCGGATCAGCGGCAGAAGCATGGCTTCTGCGGCTGATCAGCGGCCAATTGGTGACGTCAGCCCACTTTGTTTGCACAGTAACTCCTGATAAATTCTGCTGAGTTTTCTGGGAATTTTTAATATTGATTCAAGAGTTGAATTTTCTGCAATTGTTTTGGGGATTCGGTGTTTCGATCGGGGTATCAAATTTTGTCTATTTGGCTTTCCGGATAAATTTTAGAATATGTTAAAAAGTTCGACCGGATATAAATACCCAATTTTTCCCCTGTCGGGAAATTTCCAAGTGTTGGATTTTTCCGTTGTTTAACGACGTTCTAAGTAATGCAAGTAACTCGATGGTCCCTCTAGAAGACAACAAACCTTAACTCGATTATGTGACCGTCTTGAACTGCCCTTTGAACCTTCGGGTTTGGGGCAGTACGGCGTGCCACATGTGAGGCGTTGGCTTGACCCTTCTACGGCTGGACCGTTGGTACTGAGGTACGAACTGAATGTTGTTAGACTTATTTCATGTGTTGATCGGTGTCGGGAAAACTTGGGTGTTCGAATGTTCAATCGGAAAGTTTGATATATTCTATTTATCCGGAATTGGATACAATAATTGGAATTCACAAACAGTTATGTGATAACTGAATGATTGTTATAAATCTAGCAGTTTAGTCCCATACGATATTGAAAAGAGTTTTCGATAATGAGACTAAAATGCGGGGTTTGTAACTGTTAGGCATGTGATGTCTAAAGAGGTTGCGGATTCCAATTGTTGTAGTTTTACACTTTCTTTTCTGTGACCGTAAGTGTAGTATGTTCATATCGCCGGTTTCGTTGCTATACGTCAACGACAATTGGGGTATGCATACTTACTTACGTTGATGACATGTGATGTTATGTGTTGCTGGATATGTTATATTGGATCGTCGTGTTCGAATAGCCGGGGGTTGTTAGTGTATATGCCCTAGAGGCCATTACTGTATCATACTAGTATGTATATTACTTAATGGAAGCTTGGGATATTCACCTTGTATTGACAATCTTGCTCAAAATAGTAGTATGCTACTTGGTTTGTTTCTACTTCAATGTGTACATGTGTTTGTTTTGTATATCGCCTATACACATTAGTAGAGCCCTTAGGATCTTTGCTTGATTACCAGCGATGTGATGGCCGTCACACTAGTGGGGCTGGGTAATCTATAAGCACATCCTTATGCAGGTCCCTGGTCGCAGGACTATCGAGACAGGGCATCGATACTCCGGAGTAGACCAGCGCATGCGCTTCTCATCCCAGTGTGGGAGACGGTCTGTCCCACAGCCGTCAGTACGTCGTACTTAAGATAGTATGCGGGTGCTCGTTAGGTTACGGGTACACTGGACAGGACTCGTCGGGAACTGACTAGTTGGTATTATACCTATCGTCAGTTATCAGTTCCCAGGTGACATGAGTACAGCTTAGTCCGCTGACTTGACACTGTCACTCCGCCTCGAGTGTGTTCCCACTGTACTTTGATCACTACCCTACCACGGCTCAAAGGAGTCGTGCAAACAGGTGGTGGTTGGGTGCAGTCCCGAAGCACTTGGAGGCAGTGACGGTTAGACAGGATTCGTCTCTCCCGGTATTGGGGGTTGACATCGCGCTGTGTCTAGGAGAGCCATTACACGAGTAGTCCCTGGCCAGGGCAAACGAGATATACTGGTAGGTTTCCAGTGTTATCTCAGGGTGTTTTGGGCTTCGCTCCGGCACGACTTGTACCGCTATTGGGGGACTGACGTTTACCGCCCCCTAGGCCCGCCATGCGATGTATCAGACGAACAGACCGGACTGTACGGAGAATGTCACACTCAGGCTCAGTAGGAGTTCAGATGGGTTTCGCCTCGTCCGTCTTCTTGTCGGCATTACCTGGGGACCGTTACGCACAGCTAGTGCCGCTTGCGGTCTGTGGTTAAACCCACTGCCAGCGTAGTATCGAGTCTTTAGAGTCCCACACAGAAAGCTTTTCGCCTTTAGGCAAAAGAGTAGAGGTCGCATGGTATTGCGACAGGTCGCATGGTTTTGCGACAGGGTTCGGTCACATCCGTGCACTTGTGCACGTACAGTGTCCGGACAGTTTACACTAGCGGGCTTTGGTTTAAGCCAGATCCTAGTGTGCCTTATGGGATTGGATTTATCCAGTTTGCATTCGTGTTCCTCGGAACGCGGATGCGGGTGTGTATGCACAGTTGACAGGGAGGCAGAGGCTGCGGATTCTCATTAGGGTTGTTGACAGTTGACCGTTGACTATTTGACTTTATGCTCAACCCTAATGAGAATATGATATGTGTTTAACTATTATATTAATTAAGTATTATGGTGATATGGTTGTTGACTTGTTGACTTTTGTTGACTTGTTGACTTTGGTGACTTGTTGACTTTTGTTGACTTGTTGACCGGTTGACTAGGCTTGACTAGTTGACCATCATGATAACCATGGTTATCATTTCATGCCAAAGACTTTTTCTTGCTTGCTCTTTTGAGTAAAATGAGTGCATGACATGATAAGCTTATGGTTGCTTCAAACCATCACATAAGACTTTTTTGATATGATGAGTTATGATCACTTTGGATTATGAGAGGGTGAAAGACAAAAGTGTTGCTCATTCTTTCTTGCTCATTTCTCTCTCTTGTTCTTGAGCTCTCCTCTTGCTCTCACCCTCAACCTCTTGCTCCCTCTCTTGATCTATGGTTCTCTTGTCTCATGAGTTGAGAATCAAGAACCATAGATAAAATCCCATTCTATTTCTTCTCTACTCATTCTAGTTCACTAGGTTTAGCAAACCAAGTGAACTAGTTTCTTCAAAGAACGAAGAAGGAGCTAAAGGTTGGAGCTTTCAGGTGGATCTATCTTCGGCGTACGGAGACGACGAGAAGAAGCCATCGGACCACCATCGGAGCTTTGAAGACGAAGGAGTTCAAGACAAGCAAGGTATAACCCCCTAACCGAGTAGCTAAAACTCATAGTTAGGATGTTAGATAGATGTTTAACCAAGATCCGGGTTTTAGGTCCATGTTACCATCTTTAAGAAAATCGTTTTTTACCAAATTCCGCATTCCCGAAAGTACCGGGAGAGGTAGCATGGACTTACAGTGGTATCAGAGCCTAGTTAAACTCTATCTAGCATGTTAGCAAGTAACTAGAAGATCGATCAACGAAAAAGTCCCGAAACAAACCCCAAAAATTTTGCAGTTTCTGTCGATTTTTCCACTGTTCAAAAGTTGATTATTTTAACACCTAAAATCGGCTCAGGCTTTTCTGTGAACACCCACCAAAATTGGTCGCACGATCGAGTCAAAGCGCCGCGGATACGCGGTGGGAGCACGCTTCCGCCGCGGATCCGCGGCCGAGTTGACTCGGCCGTGGTCCCTTTTTGGTGCAGTGTTCTTCTGGGGGTATTTTGGGATTTTTAGCATATATATTTTCAACCCAGATTTTCCAGAACGAAAATTTTATTTTGGGGTCCCGAAAATCCGTATTTTTGATCGAACTTCTAAAAGACTTGAGCTAACGGGTTTTTCTGTAATGTGATGCATGTATTGAACGTCGGCTAATCGCTATAAGTCGATTGGTCGGGGTTATACATGATCTGTAATGTGCTGGAATGTGTATATAAATATGTTGGATTGTCGCGGGTGAATAGCCGGGGGTTGTGAGACGAGAGTTTTCTTTTCTTGCAATTCATGTAAATTTGTAAATTGATGTAATAATTATTTGTATGGCCGCACAACCGGGTCGGGGTTGTAGCCGTCATTGTATAATTTCTTTTTACTGTTTTTGCTCCTAGGATAGACCCAAGGAGGGGGTGCACAAACTACCGGGTATGCCGAAGTGTCGAGTGGCCTACTCATGGAGATGAGGGAGGTTGCTACGCTTCGGGTACTTGGCGGGTAGTTTGCCGCACCCGTAGGGGTCTTGGGTGGGGTGTTGGCTATTCACCACGACCGTGTAATCTGTTTTTGTTACAGGCTCGTACAAATTACAGATTCCTAGTATATCCAATGCATTTATCTGTGATCTGAAATGTTTATCATTGCAGTATATCTATATATGATATTATTTAGGCGTTGCTTATGTTTTACAGACGCGCTAGCCCAGCCCCCGCTCTGTCGTTAGTTAAGTAACCTAACGGGTAATGACGGGGCCCCGTGGCGAATGCGAATGGCATAAGCGTACGTCATATTTTGGTTGTTTTCTGCAATGGTAGGATTAAATGATGGGACGCATTAAAAGAACTAATGCAAGAATATCACGCATTAAAAGAACTAATGCAAGCAAAACATGCATTAAAAGAACTAATGCAAGAAAATAAACCAAGTATAAGTCGTTGGAACATTTTCGAAAAACCACTCGGTTCTTTTCAAAACAAACTTTTAAAATGCGGAGTTTGAGCCACTCCATTTAAAAGCTATCTCGTTCCATCGACTAAATCAAGTTCACTACGTTCACGGTTTCGCCAAAACCATTCGTAGCCCTCCGTCGTTTCATATGAATATTCAACAGTATTCAAGCTGTGTTTGTTGGCCTTAGTCAAGGCACAGTGTTTGGTAGCTGGTGGGTATTCATATGTTGCATAGATATAATGCGTTGGTTTGGGACAGTCGTATTACCTTGTTGGCCTTAGTCAAGGGTATATACGGGTGGATTCAGATTAACCTGGACAACGACGGGTAGAACTTGACATGTGACTTATGATTTGTTGGCCTTAGTCAAGGTCATAAGAGCATGGGGCAAAAATATACATCGGGAGTTTCATAAGCACTGAAACTTGCTAGATTTGCATACCATTTGGAGTGTGATGATTCTGGTAGGATTCCTTCAGTTTCTTCACGCGATGATATTTGGATCCCGATCCTACTGTGAGTATATGCTACTCCTCGGGAAATTTCTCACTAAACGATCAATGCTATAAACCTAGTAGGTGCCTAGAAAGGTGTTAGCGGGGCTACGCCCCCAGGGAAAAGAGGTTCTTTAATTAAGGAACTTCGCGAAAGCGTTGGAAAACCTCCCTCGAAGTACCGACACCGGCCTGGCTGAACGGTTAAGCAAGTATTGTGCAGTGGGATTGATCCCGACTAATTCTTCCTTTATGGTTTGAGGAGGGATTCGAGAAACAGTGGGAGCCATCCTGTTTAGACAAACTAAAAACCACTCTAAACTTGCAAGAGCATCATGCTGAGTGTTTCTTCTTCTCTCTCTTAATTGCAGCGACCCTGTGACCGCACCTAGGTTACATCTAGATAAAAATATGACTGAACCTGACTGTTATGACTGGCAAAGGTCTGTCCAGATGTCCATTGCCCATGACAAGCTGGGACACCTCTTAACTAATCAAATCTCTGCTGTCTCAGGTCCAGTTTCCCCTGTCACGGATGTTCACATCCGCAGGACACCGGAAAAGGATTGTGCGAAAGCCAAGTGCCTCGTGTTAGCCTCAGTTAATGGTGCAAACCAGAGGCAGCACGAGAAGATGGACTCAGTTTCTATCTTCCTCCATAACAAAGTTTTATATGGAGAGCAATCTCGTATCGCAAGATATGAGACCTCGAACGAATTGCTTCAAGCGAGGTTGGCTGTCGGGTCATCTGTAGGGGGCAACGTCCTTACAGAGACCAGCTATTTTAAGCTCACGGACCTGGAGACCACGTTGGAGAATGGGTCAAGTACTGACCTAATTCTACAGTCCCTGCCCTCTGCTTATACCCTGAAAGAAACCAGGAAAGAAAAAGGAAAAACAAGGGCAAAAGTTTCGGGACTGGATATGATTAAAGAGGGACGTTCCTATTGTAACGGGAATGAACTATGGCAGAGAGATTGCAGGGCTTGTAAAGCCAGTAGCCAGAATTCGAAGCATGTTGTGGCTTCGGCTTCGAGTGTGTTTGTAATTGAGAACTGTTTGTCAGTTAACCCTACTTCCTGGGTATTGGATACCGGATCAGGATCTCATATCTGTAATTCGTTACAGGGTCTGAGAAACCGTAGGGTTATCAGGAAAGGTGATATGACTCTCAGGGTTGCTAACGGAATGAGCATGGATGCTGTATCCGTAGGGGAATATCACCTAGGACTGACAACTGGGCAGATATTGATTCTGCGTGACTGTTTGTATGTACCAGGTGCGACTTGCAATATCATATCTGTATCCTTACTTTCTAAGGAAGGATATGATTTTGCTTTTGTAAGCGATGTAGTAAACATCCACCTAAATCAAGCACTGATTGGGTCAGGTACATTAAATAACGGTATATACGTATTGAATCAAGCTCAGATATTCAGTGTCCAGAACACACTTAAAAGAAAGTCTCCAGAATTAAATCAGGCTTTCTTATGGCATTGTAGACTGGGTCACATCAATGAGACACGGTTGACTAAGTTACATAAAGAAGGATACTTGGATCCGTTCGAGTACCAGTCTTATGCCACTTGTGAATCTTGTCTCATGGGAAAGATGACAAAGACTCCGTTCACTGGACACGGAGTAAGAGCGAGCGAGCTCTTGGGACTTATACACAGTGACGTGTGTGGTCCAATGTCTACACATGCGCGAAGCGGTTATTCATACTTCATTACTTTCACAGATGATTTCTCTAGGTTTGGACATGTCTTCTTAATGAAGCACAAATCCGAGGCCTTTGAGAAATTTCGAGAATATAAGAATGAAGTAGAAAAACAAACAGGCAAAAGTATCAAGATCCTAAGATCGGATCGAGGTGGTGAATACTTGAGTGCCGAGTTTCTGGACTACTTAAAAGAGAATGGAATTCTCTCTCATCGTACTCCTCCATACACACCACAACACAACGGTGTATCGGAAAGAAGGAATCGAACCCTACTAGATATGGTTCGTTCCATGATGAGTAAGGCTGAGTTACCGCGATCTTTCTGGGGTTATGCACTGGAAACAGCTGCACATCTCTTGAACCAAGTTCCTACTAAGACAGTGCCTACCACACCATACCAGATGTGGAGTGGGAAGAAACCCTGTCTTAAATCCTTTAAGACATGGGGATGTCCGGCTTTTGTAAAAAAGCAGCATGCGGACAAGCTCGAGGCACGCTCAGTACAGTGCAAGTTTGTGGGATACCCAAAGAACTCCAAGGGGTATCTTTTCTATTACGCAGAGGAGCAAAAAGTCCTTGTTTCTCGTCATGCCCGCTTCTTGGAAACTGAGTTTTTAGAAAATCAGATAAGTGGGAGCGCAATAGAACTGGAAGAAATTCCAGAACCACAAGCTATTACTGAAACCTTAGTAGAACCAGAAGGTTCAGGGGAACCGGACATTCCTACGCCGCTCCGCAGGAGTTGTAGGCAGTCTCATCCGCCCGAGAGATACTACGGTTTTCTCGTAGACGGGGATAGAGAGGATTGCATCATAGATTATGATGAGCCTACTAACTTCCAGCAAGCCATTCAGAGCGGTGACTCGGTAAAATGGCTGGATGCAATGCGGACCGAGATGGAGTCCATGTACACCAACAAAGTTTGGACTTTGGACTTTGCTCCAGAAGGGGTAAAACCCGTAGGCTGCAAATGGATCTTCAGAAAGAAGATTGGTGTAGATGGGCAGGTTGAAACCTATAAGGCTAGGCTCGTTGCAAAGGGTTTTCGTCAAAGACCTGGTTTGGACTATGACGAGACTTTTTCTCCGGTAGCCATGCTTAAATCCATTCGGATCCTTCTTGCCATTGCTGCCTTCCACGATTATGAGATCTGGCAGATGGACGTTAAGACGGCTTTCCTAAATGGAAATTTAGAAGAGTGCGTCTATATGGATCAGCCAGAGGGATTCAATCAGAGTGGGAGCAGCGGTAAAGTGTGCAAGTTGCTCAAGTCCATCTATGGACTTAAGCAGGCATCGCGGAGTTGGAACATCTGCTTTGATGATACTGTCAAAGAATTCGACTTTGTCAAAAACCCAGATGAACCATGCATTTACAGTAAGATTGTAGGGAGAAATGTGGTATTCCTCGTCTTGTACGTCGATGACATTCTCCTAATAGGAAATGATATTCCTATGCTACAGCCAGTCAAAGGATTCTTGTCACAGAGGTTCTCCATGAAGGACCTGGGCGATGCCAACTACATTCTGGGGATCCAGATCTATCGTGATAGATCTAAAAGGATGTTGGGACTTTCACAGTCAAGGTACATCGACACCATACTGAAACGATTCAGTATGGAAGATTCCAAGCGCGGTAATCTACCGGCTTGTCACGGAATCACCCTCTCCAAAGAGATGTCTCCCAAGACTGATTTGGAAAGGGCTCGCATGTCATCAATACCCTACGCATCTGCGGTAGGCTCTATTATGTATGCGATGTTATGTACCAGACCAGATGTAGCATACGCATTGAGCGTTGTAAGCCGGTATCAGTCAGACCCAGGGGAGAAACACTGGATAGCAGTAAAGAACATTCTCAAGTACCTGAGAAGGACTAAGGAGATGTTCTTGGTGTATGGCGGAAAAGACCTCCAGATTGAGGCCTTTGCTGACTCCAGCTTCCAGAGTGACAAGGATGACTCCAAGTCCATGTCGGGTTATGTCTTTACCCTCAATGGAGGGGCGGTTTGCTGGAAGAGTTCCAAGCAGGAAACCGTTGCTGACTCAACCATGGAAGCGGAGTACATAGCTGCTTGCGATGCCGCAAAGGAAGCTGTCTGGATGAAGAAGTTCCTCACGGAACTTCAGGTGGTTCCTACCAGTGTTGATCCAATACCGCTGTATTGTGACAACAACGGCGCTATAGCTTTAGCGAAGGAACCAAGGTCCCATCAGAAGTCCAGGCACATTTTGAGGCGGTTCCACCTGATCAGGGAGATCATTGATCGCCAGGAGATCGAGGTAAAGAGAGTAAAATCAGAAGATAACACTGCAGATCCATTCACCAAGGCCTTGCCCCAAACTCAGTTCGAGCGGCTGATCGAGATGATAGGTCTTCGATACGCCAGTACATGGCCTTAGTGCAAGTGGGAGATTGTTAGTGTATATGCCCTAGAGGCCATTACTGTATCATACTAGTATGTATATTACTTAATGGAAGCTTGGGATATTCACCTTGTATTGACAATCTTGCTCAAAATAGTAGTATGCTACTTGGTTTGTTTCTACTTCAATGTGTACATGTGTTTATTTTGTATATCGCCTATACACATTAGTAGAGCCCTTAGGATCTTTGCTTGATTACCAGCGATGTGATGGCCGTCACACTAGTGGGGCTGGGTAATCTATAAGCACATCCTTATGCAGGTCCCTGGTCGCAGGACTATCGAGACAGGGCATCGATACTCCGGAGTAGACCAGCGCATGCGCTTCTCATCCCAGTGTGGGAGACGGTCTGTCCCACAGCCGTCAGTACGTCGTACTTGAGATAGTATGCGGGTGCTCGTTAGGTTACGGGTACACTGGACAGGACTCGTCGGGAACTGACTAGTTGGTATTATACCTATCGTCAGTTATCAGTTCCCAGGTGACATGAGTACAGCTTAGTCCGCTGACTTGACACTGTCACTCCGCCTCGAGTGTGTTCCCACTGTACTTTGATCACTACCCTACCACGGCTCAAAGGAGTCGTGCAAACAGGTGGTGGTTGGGTGCAGTCCCGAAGCACTTGGAGGCAGTGACGGTTAGACAGGATTCGTCTCTCCCGGTATTGGGGGTTGACATCGCGCTGTGTCTAGGAGAGCCATTACACGAGTAGTCCCTGGCCAGGGCAAACGAGATATACTGGTAGGTTTCCAGTGTTATCTCAGGGTGTTTTGGGCTTCGCTCCGGCACGACTTGTACCGCTATTGGGGGACTGACGTTTACCGCCCCCTAGGCCCGCCATGCGATGTATCAGACGAACAGACCGGACTGTACGGAGAATGTCACACTCAGGCTCAGTAGGAGTTCAGATGGGTTTCGCCTCGTCCGTCTTCTTGTCGGCATTACCTGGGGACCGTTACGCACAGCTAGTGCCGCTTGCGGTCTGTGGTTAAACCCACTGCCAGCGTAGTGTCGAGTCTTTAGAGTCCCACACAGAAAGCTTTTCGCCTTTAGGCAAAAGAGTAGAGGTCGCATGGTATTGCGACAGGTCGCATGGTTTTGCGACAGGGTTCGGTCACATCCGTGCACTTGTGCACGTACAGTGTCCGGACAGTTTACACTAGCGGGCTTTGGTTTAAGCCAGATCCTAGTGTGCCTTATGGGATTGGATTTATCCAGTTTGCATTCGTGTTCCTCGGAACGCGGATGCGGGTGTGTATGCACAGTTGACAGGGAGGCAGAGGCTGCGGATTCTCATTAGGGTTGTTGACAGTTGACCGTTGACTATTTGACTTTATGCTCAACCCTAATGAGAATATGATATGTGATTAACTATTATATTAATTAAGTATTATGGTGATATGGTTGTTGACTTGTTGACTTTTGTTGACTTGTTGACTTTGGTGACTTGTTGACTTTTGTTGACTTGTTGACCGGTTGACTAGGCTTGACTAGTTGACCATCATGATAACCATGGTTATCATTTCATGCCAAAGACTTTTTCTTGCTTGCTCTTTTGAGTAAAATGAGTGCATGACATGATAAGCTTATGGTTGCTTCAAACCATCACATAAGACTTTTTTGATATGATGAGTTATGATCACTTTGGATTATGAGAGGGTGAAAGACAAAAGTGTTGCTCATTCTTTCTTGCTCATTTCTCTCTCTTGTTCTTGAGCTCTCCTCTTGCTCTCACCCTCAACCTCTTGCTCCCTCTCTTGATCTATGGTTCTCTTGTCTCATGAGTTGAGAATCAAGAACCATAGATAAAATCCCATTCTATTTCTTCTCTACTCATTCTAGTTCACTAGGTTTAGCAAACCAAGTGAACTAGTTTCTTCAAAGAACGAAGAAGGAGCTAAAGGTTGGAGCTTTCAGGTGGATCTATCTTCGGCATACGGAGACGACGAGAAGAAGCCATCGGACCACCATCGGAGCTTTGAAGACGAAGGAGTTCAAGACAAGCAAGGTATAACCCCCTAACCGAGTAGCTAAAACTCATAGTTAGGATGTTAGATAGATGTTTAACCAAGATCCGGGTTTTAGGTCCATGTTACCATCTTTAAGAAAATCGTTTTTTACCAAATTCCGCATTCCCGAAAGTACCGGGAGAGGTAGCATGGACTTACAGGGGTTTTTATGTGAGATGAGTGTTTTTCATTTTCATTCATGTAAAAACTTGTATGTAATATTCTTTTATTTGGGGCACTTTCAGGTAGCGGAAGTTGTCACCCTTTGTATATTATTTACTTTTCCGCATTAGGATAGACCCAAGGAGGGGAGCACAAGTAACCGGGTTCTGGGGTCCAGTGGGAGACCAACTCGAGGAGTCGAGTCCGGGTCTCCTAACCCTAGAATTGGCAGGGTTGCTTGCCGCTCTTGTAGGGGTCTAGGGGTGTGGGATTGGCTATTCATCACGACCGTGGAATCCGTGTTTAATACTGGCTCGTATTGAAAACACGGACGTCCTGGTATATCCAATATTTCATATGTTTATTCTGCTGCGATATCTGTGTTGTGATTCTGTGATGGATATAGTATATAGTATATATGATATATTATATAGACGTTACTTATATTTTACACCCGTGCTAGCCCTGCCCTGCTCTGTCGTTAGTTACCTAACCTAACGGTGCACGAGGGGACATCGAGGCGAATGCGGATGGCATAAGTGTACGTCATATCTATCTGTGATGTTTAGGTATTAAATGATGGGACTTCATTAATGTGATTAATGAAAGATAAGAAACCTAAGATGTTGTGGAATCGAATTTTAAAATAAAACAGGTAGCTACAGTTCTTGGTTTGCACAGCGGTATATATGATATACCCTGCACCTTATTCGATGAGGAAAGGACCGAGATCCCTTCACCGGGAGTGACTCCTTTAGCAATAACTGGCAGATGCTACACTCGGTTTGCTTTTGACTGCTTTTGGGTTTTTGCTTTGCACAGCGATATATATGATATATCCCGCACCTCATTCGACGAGGAAAGGACCGAGATCCCTTCGCCGGGAGTGACTCCTTTAGCAAAATTGGAAAAGCCTCAAAATCACTCCATTTTAAAACTTCATTTGATTCTACAACGATATCAAGTTCATTACGCTCATGGTTTTGTGAAAACCTGCGTAGCCCTCCGTCATTTCAGATAAATCCTACTTAGTATTCGTGCTACGTTTGTTGACCTCCGTCAAGGCGTAGTGTGCGGTAGCTAACTAGTATTTGTCTGCTTATGCATATGATGCAGATTGGATTAGGGTAGTCGTACGACCTTGTTGACCTCCGTCAAGGGTCGTGCGGGTGGGTTTGATTCAATCAAGAAATGACGGGTTGAACTTGACTTGCACCCTGTGGTTTGTTGACCTCCGTCAAGGTCATAGGATGCTTGGGGCAAAATATTATCGGGAATTTCAAGTGTTGAAATTTGCAATGAGATTGCATACCTTCTATGAGATAGTTGGATCCCGATACCCACTGCGAGTAAGAGTTACTCCTGGGAGAGTTTTACACATTGCAATTAGCCGATCAAGTAGGTGTCTAGAAAGGTGTTAACGAGGTTACGCCTCTGGGAAAACGAGGTTTACAGTAATTAGGTTCGTGCGAAAACACGGGGGACCTCCCTCAAAGTACCGACACTGGCCTGGCTGAAAGATTGGCGAACTTGTAGTGTGTAATTAATCCCGGCTAGTCTTTCCTTTTAGGGTTTGGAGGAAGATTTGATAAAAAGCAGTGGGAGCCATCCTGATTAGATAAGATAATAACCAATCTGATCTTGCACGAGCATACGCTAAAGTGTTTTCTTCTCTCTCTCTCCAGGTAGCGACCATTTCATGCCCTAATGAAGATAATAATATGGATGTATTGACCGAACCCGCATGTTATACTGTGCTGGGGAACGTTGGTTCCGTTCTTTCCTATAAGAGTTATAGGAATGAACAGGATATAGGGGAATACCAGGATTCCCATGCCACCCGAATGAAGAAAGTACATGATGATGCATTTTCTTCGGGTGTGTTCGTTACTGAGAACTGTTTCTCCATTTGCCCTACGTCCTGGGTATTGGATACCGGGTCGGGATCCCATATATGTAATCAGTTACATGGGCTAAGGAAAGGTAGAGAACTTGGAGAAGGTGATAAAGACATAAGAGTAGGAAATGGTGCAATTGTTGCAGCCAAGACTGTCGGGGAATATCACCTTGTATTACCAACTGGTAATACATTGGTTCTGAACGAATGCTATTACATGCCGAACCTGATATGCAACATTATATCGGTTTCTTTATTAAGTAAAGAGGGATATAATTTTGTATTACAGGACAATGTTATGAACATTTTCCGTAACCAAAAGTTGGTTGGATCAGGCACGTTGTGCAATGGCATTTATGTTCTAAATCAATCAACAGTTCTGAGCATAACAAACACACACAAGAGGAAGAGTTCTGAACTCAACGAATCCTTCTTGTGGCATTGTAGACTGGGTCACATCAATGCAACACGACTAGCTAAGTTGCATAAGGATGGATATTTAAATCCGTTTGAATTTTCATCCTATGACACTTGCCAGTCATGTCTCAAAGGCAAGATGACCAAGACTCCGTTTACGGGACACGGAGAAAGAGTTACCGAACTCTTAGGACTAATACATAGTGATGTATGCGGTCCCATGTCTACACATGCCAGGGATGGTTCTTCATACTTCATTACATTCACTGACGATCTCTCAAGGTTCGGGTATGTGTTCCTGATGAAACACAAATCAGAAACTTTTGAGAAATTTAGGGAATATAAACAAGAAGTTGAGAACAAAACCGGAAAAAGTATTAAAATCCTACGATCTGATCGAGGAGGAGAATACTTGAGCATTGAATTCCTGGACTTCCTAAAAGAGAATGGGATTCTCTCTCAGCTAACTCCTCCATATACACCACAGCACAACGGTGTATCGGAGCGGAGAAACCGCACCCTATTAGATATGGTGCGCTCTATGATGAGTGTAGCTGAGTTGCCTATTTCCTTCTGGGGATATGCACTAGAAACAGCAGCATACCTACTGAACAGGGTTCCCACCAAATCTGTGCCTACCACACCATATGAGATATGGGAAGGGAATAGACCATATCTTAATTTTATAAAGATATGGGGTTGCCCGGCCTATGTCAAAAGACAAAAACCGGACAAACTCGAGGCAAGATCTGTTTTGTGTAAGTTTGTTGGATATCCCAAACATTCGCGAGCGTATATCTTCTACCACAGTGAGGAACAAAGAGTATTTGTTGCTCAACATGCCACCTTTTTAGAAAAGGAATTTCTTGCAAAAGAAATTAGTGGCTCTGAGGTAGAACTGGAAGAGGTTCCAGCTGAACAAAACACAACAGAAGATTTAGTGGAACCAGAGCATTCAGTAGCTTCCGACGAACCTCAGCCTCTCCGCCGATCTGGTAGGGTTTCTCGTCCACCTGAGAGATACTACGGTTTTCTCATTGATGGTGGAAGCGAGGATTGCATCATGGAGGATGATGACCCAACTAGCTTCGAGCAGGCCATCACGAGTGGGGACTCAGTGAAATGGCTGGATGCTATGCGGTCCGAGATGGATTCCATGTACACCAACAAAGTATGGACTTTGGAAGTTGCTCCTGAAGGGGTAAAACCCATTGGGAGCAAGTGGATCTTCAAGAAGAAACTTGGTGTAGATGGGAAAGTGGAGACTTTCAAAGCTAGACTTGTAGCAAAGGGTTTTCGTCAAAGACCAGGTGTGGACTATGACGAAACCTTTTCTCCAGTGGCTATGCTTAAATCCATCCGAATCATGCTTGCCATTGCTGCCTTTCATGACTACGAAATCTGGCAAATGGATGTTAAGACCGCCTTTCTAAATGGTGATTTAGAAGAGTGCATGTACATGACTCAGCCAGAGGGCTTCGTAGACAGTGGGAGCAGCGGGAAGGTGTGCAAGCTGCTTAAATCCATTTATGGATTAAAGCAAGCATCGCGGAGTTGGAACATCTGCTTTGACGTCGTTATCAAAGAGTTTGATTTCGTCAAAAATCCAGATGAACCTTGTATCTACAAGAAGGTGGCAGAGAGTAAGGTTGTCTTCCTCGTATTGTACGTGGACGACATACTCTTGATAGGAAATGATATTCCTATGCTGCAATCGGTCAAGCTCTTCTTATCACAAAGATTCTCAATGAAAGATCTTGGTGATGCCTCCTGCATATTGGGAATCAGGATCTATAGAGATAGATCCAAAAGGATATTGGGATTGTCCCAATCCAGGTACATTGACACCATACTAAAGAGGTTTAGTATGGAAGAGTCCAAGCGTGGGAATTTGCCCACGATCTCTGGAGTCACTCTCTCCAAAGAGATGTCTCCCAAGACTGATTTGGAGAGAGCTCGCATGCAAGGGATACCTATGCTTCGGCAGTAGGCTCTATCATGTATGCGATGTTGTGTACCAGACCCGATGTAGCATACTCACTAAGTGTAGTGAGCAGGTATCAAGCTGATCCTGGAGAGAGTCACTGGACAGCTGTGAAGAGCATTCTCAAGTACTTGCGAAGGACTAGAGATATGTTCTTGGTGTATGGTAACGGAGAACTCCAAGTGGAGTCCTTTACCGATTCCAGCTTCCAGAGTGATAAGGACGACTCTAAGTCGCAGTCGGGTTTTGTCTTTACCCTTTACGGAGGGGCGGTTAGCTGGAAGAGTTCCAAGCAGGAAACCGTGGCAGACTCGACGATGGAGGCTGAATACATCGCTGCCAACGATGCTGCTAAAGAAGCTGTCTGGATCAAGAAGTTCATTACTGAACTTGGAGTGGTTCCATCCATTGAGCATCCAATACCTTTGTATTGCGATAACAATGGAGCGGTGGCTTTGGCCAAGGAACCCAGGTCCCATCAGCGATCCAGGCATATTCTGAGGTGGTATCACCTGATCCGGGAGATAGTTGATCGCCGGGAGATCGAGGTCAGGAGAGTTGATACGAAGAACAACACGGCGGATCCACTCACGAAGGCCATTCCCCAGATACTGTTTGAGAGACTCTTCGGGATGCTCGGTATGAGATACTACAGCAGCTGGCCCTAGTGCAAGTGGGAGATTGTTAGTTGTATGTATGCCTTAGAGGCTAGTATTGTACAGATTATGTATATTATATTGGATGCTTGGACATATATAAAGATGACTTTCTTGCTCGACATGATAGTATGCTATCTGGTTACTCTTTATCTTAACATGTACACTAGTCTCTTTATACTGTCTTATAGTTACATGTTGGTAAAGCCCTTAGGATTTGTACTTGACTACCTGGACTATGATGCAGATCATACTAGTGGGGACATGGTAGTCCATAAGTACATCCTTCAAGGTCCCTAGTCGTGGGTGTATCGAGACGGGGCATCGATATACCAGAGTAGACTAGCGTATACGCTTCTCGACCCATGTGATGGGCGATGGATGATCCCATATCCATTGGTGTTTGACATCAGAGATGGTATACGGGTGCTCAGTGGAGACTGGGTACACTGGACGGACTCGCCGAGAACTCCCAGATGGTATTATACCTCACGTCAGATGGCAGTTCTCAGGTGACACTTGTACAGGTTAGTCTGTAGACCCAAAATCGTCATAGAGTCTTGTGTGATTCCCACTGTGCTTTGATCTCCACCTTACCACGTCCATGAGGGCGTGCAAAACGGTGGTCTTTGGGCACAGTCCCGAGTCACATGGAGGCAATGAGTGATAGGAGGGGTTTCGTCTCTCCCGGTATTGGGGGTTGATGTTGCGCAGTGCTCGATTGGCCGTAACAGGGAAGTCCCTGGCCAGGGCTGATCAGAGATTTGCTGGTAAGTGTTACCAGTAGTTTCTCGACCCGTTACGAGCCTCACATCAGCACGACTTATCGGGTTATTGGGGTCTGACGTTTACCACCCCTAGACTTGATATGCGACATATCAGACGAAGAGACTGGACTGTATGGTAAGTGTTACTGGTCGGATTCGCAGGAGTGTGAGCGGGCTAGCTCGTCGATCTTCTGATCGCTCAATACCCGGGTGGCCGTTACGTTTAGCAGACCGCTTGCGGCTTGTGGGTGCTTGATATGATCATCATCTGCTACCGGCGTATTGACGAGTCTTTAGAGTCCTACACAGAGGTTTCCTGGCTCAAGCGAAACGAAATAGGAGCGCATATGAGATATGTGCAGGACCGAGAATAATGCGTGTATGTGATACCGCATTTCATTCTCGCGATATATGTTTCGAATGGTTATATTCGATATGACCTAGTTATCGAATCATTGATTCGATAAATCGATGCATTGAATACTAGTCGGTTATGTGCGACATGACCGGATCATTGAATCAAGTGTTGATTTAATGATTTAATGTATAATTATATATTTGATATATTACTTTGCATTAACTAGTATTGGTTCACTTTAAACGGATTTTTCTCACTTGATGCACATTGTATATGTGATATGCTTTCGTGCACTTTTTGTATCATGTTTGATGATACTTGATCATATGGTTAAGTGAATAGGATTAAACCATGGTTATTATGATAATTAGGGTTTTGCATATTTATTCATTCATTTATTTGTTCTTTTATTCATTTGGATAAGTATATATGATAATGGTGGCAAGTTTTGTTTCTTATGAGATGCTTCATGAACATTTGACTTTATGCAACCATTCTTGTCATTTTGCTTAACCCTAACCCACTCTAATCACCATGGTTAATTCTCTACACTTAACCTTAGTTAAGTTATGATAAATATTGAGTTTATTATTCATTTAACTCAAGTTATAATAATATTCTAGCTCATCTTCTTCTTCTTCTTCAAGTGAGCAACCTTCATGCCATCAATGGCAACTTGTGATCTAGTGAGCAAAATCCAAATCTAAAGTGAACCCATCTCCTATTTCTTCACCCTCTACCTCTAGCCAAGTTGTAGAGTGTGTTTTCTTCACAAATTTCATCACTTTGTGAAGTCGGAGCTTGAACTTGCGATGCCTCGACGTAGATCGTCTTTGACACGAAGCCGGCGACCTAGCTCACCCGTTTCTCCGACGAAGCCGACGCTTGAGCCCGGAGTTCGACTTGGACAGCGAGGAGACATCGTTGCGGAGCCGTGGAGGTGGACATCCGGATCTACAAAGGTTGTATTTCCGTATCCTAGTAGTTAAGTGTTAACTAGCTTTATATTTCGCCTAAACTTCTAGTCTAAGATCCGTTGTCTAGGGTTTCTCGGCACCATTTTTTTTAAATTGGCATGTTCGATGCCTTGTGAGAACCCACTAGGGTGCCTAGGAACCTTTCAGTACCAGTGTCACCAGAGAACTGCCATCTGACGTAAGGTATAATACCATCTTGGAGTTCTCGGCGAGTCTGTCCAGTGTACTCAGTCTCCACTGAGCACCCGTATATCATCTCTGATGTCAAACACCAATGGATATGGGATCATCCATCGCCCATCTGTATAGGTCGAGAAGGTATACGCTAGTCTACTCTGGTATATCGATACCCCGTCTCGATACACCCACGACTAAGGACCTTGAAGGATGTACTTATGGACTACCATGTCCCCACTAGTATGATCCGCATCATAGTCCAGGTAGTCAAGTACACATCCTAAGGGCTTTACCAACATGTAACAGAGAGACAATCAGTGTACACGTTAAGATAAAGAGCAACCAGATAACATACTATTATGTCGAGCAAGAAAGTCCTCCCTATATATGTCCAAGCATCCACTACAATATACATCCTATGTACAGTAATGGCCTCTACGGCATACATATAACTAACAATCTCCCACTTGCATTAGGGCCATCTGTAGCAGTGGTTGTAGTATCTCATACTCAACCATCCCATAAAAGTCTCTCTCTGGGAAAAGGCCTTTGTGTGTGGATCTACCGTGTTGTCCTCTGAGTCTACTCTCCTAACCTCGATCACCCTGGAGATCAACTATCTCCATGATCAGGTGATGCTGCCTCAGAATATGTCTGGATCACTGATGGGACATGCGTTCCTAGGCATAAGCTACAACTCCATTGTCTCACAATGGTAGGAACGAAGTTCATCTCATGAACTAATATACACCCAGACTTCCTCTTTGGTAGCATCTTAAGTAGCGATGTATCCTGCCTTTATCGTCTAGTAAGCCACGACATATAGCTTGGAACTCTTCCAACATACCGTCCCTTTACTTAGGGTAAAGACAATGCCTGTGACTGACTTTCAGTAGTCCTTATCACTCTGGAACCTTTCCAGTGATTCTCCCTAGGATTAAATGATACCATCTCACTACAACTAGTGAGTATCCTAACATCCAATTAGATCTATCTCATAGATCCAAAGCCCAGGATTTAGGAGGTATCACTTTGATCATATTTGGAGAATCATTGTGATAAGCGGAGATTGACCGAGCGTAGCATAGGAAACTCCTTTCTTATCAAGAGTATGTTATCCACGTACTTTACGAGGATCACCACCATACTCTCTACTACCTTTTTGTATATACAAGGTTCATCTACCATTTTGATGAAGTCAAACTCTTTGACTACCACATCAAAACAGATGTTCCAACTCCGCGATGCCTGCTTTATCACATAAAACATCTTGCTCACGTTTCCGCTGCTCCCACTGTCTACGAAGCCCTCTGGCTGTGTACTTATAGACGCTCTCTTCCAAATCATCATTCAGAAAAGCAGTCATGACACCCAACCACCAGATATCGTAGTCATGGTTTGTAGCCGTGGCAAGTAGGATCTGGATGGACTTAAGCATAGCTACTTAGAAAAGGTTTCATCATAATCCATACCTGGTTAGTGATGCAAAGCTTTAACAAGTCTAGCTTTGAAAGTCTTAACTTTTCCATGTACACCAAGTAATCTTCTCAAGATATACATGCTCGTGATGGGGATTTAACCCTTCAGATAGAGCAACCAAAGTCCATACTTTGTTGGTGTATAAGGATTCCATCTCAGATCGATAAGCATCCAGCCATTCTTACAGAGTCCCACTCCTGATGGCCAGCCCGAAACTAGTTGGGTCATCATCTCATGATGCAATCCTCGCTCCCACTGTCATAGAGAAACCGAAGTATCTCTCAGGTGGGTGAGGAACCCTACTGGATCGGCGGAGAGGCTGAGGTTCGTTGGAAACTATTGAATCCTTTGGTTCTACCAAATCATCAGCAGCAGTTTGTATAGCTGGAACCTTTCCAGTTCTACATAACAGACCTTGCCTCGAGCTTGTCCGGATTTTGCTTTTAGACATAGGCCGGACAACCCCAAATCTTAACAAACTTAAGATATGGACTCTTTCCTTTCCATATCACATATGAAGTGGTTGGCAACTGATTTGATTTGAACCCTATTCAATAGGTATGCAGCTTCTCAAGTGCAAAACTCCCAAAAGGAAATAGGTAACCCTGTAGTACTCATCATAGAGCACACCATATCTAATATGGTGCGATTGCTCCGCCCCAATACACCGTTGTGCTGTAGTGTATTCAGAGGAGTAGCACCAAGAGAGAATCTCATTCTCCTTTAGAATAGTCCAGGAATTTTATGCACAAGTATTCTCCTCCCTGATCTTATCATAGGACATAATACTTATACCCGGTTTTTGGTTCTCTACTTCTAACTTATATTCCGTGAATATCTCAAAAGGTTCGGACTTGTATTTTAACAGGAACATATGTCTGAATCTTGAGAGATCATCAGAGAATATAATGAAGTACAAAGAACCGGTCTTGGCATGTGTAGACAGGAGACTTTCTTATATCAGCATGTATCAATCCCAAGAGTTCACTAACTCTTTCTCTGTTTCCAATAAACGGAGCTGTGGTCATCGTATCTTTGTGACATGACCGGCAAGTTTCACAAGATATAAATTCAAATAGATTTAAATATGCGTCTAAATGTAACTTAGCTAGTCGGGTCACATTGATATGACCGAGTCTACAATGCCTCAAGAAGGATTCGTTCATTTCTGAACTCTCCCTCTTGTGTGTATTCTGTATACTAAGAACTGTAGTTTGATTTAGAACGGCAATACTTTTAGATAACGTGCCTGAACCGATCAACTCTTGATATAGGAAATGTTCAAAACATTATCCATCAATACAAAATTATATCCTTTCTTTACTAATAAAGAAACTGATATGATTTTGTATATCAGGTTCGGTATCTAATAACATTTGTTCAGAATCAATGTATTCTGGTAATACAGGATGACAGTGACCAACAGACTTGGCTGCAATGCTTGCACCATTTTCTGTCTCATGAAACTTATCACCCGTTCTCAGTTCTCTACCTATCTGTAGCCCATGTAACAGATTACATATGCGGGATCCTGATCCGGTATCACATACCCAGGACGTAAAGGATATTTGAGAAACAGTTCTCTGTAACGAACACACCTGAAGATGATGCATCAACATGCACTTTCTTCGTTTGGGCGGCACGGGAAGTCTGGTATTCCCCAAAATCCTGCTCTGTCTTATAACATTTATAAGTTGGAGCGGGACCAACTTTCCCCAGCTCAGTATAACAAGCGGGTTCGGTCAACTCATCCGTTTTATTATCTTGATTAAGGCGTGATATGGTTGCTACCTGGAGAGAGAGAGAAGAAAACACTCAGCGTATGCTCTTGCAAGATCAGATTGGTTATTATTTTATCTAATCAGGATGGCTCCCACTGTTTTAATCAAATCTTCCTTCAAACCCTAAAAGGAAAGACTAGCCGGGATTAATTACACGCTACAAGTTCGCCAATCTTTCAACCAGGCCAGTGTCGGTACTTTGAGGGAGGTTCCCCATGCTTTCGCACGGACCTAATCAAAGTAAACCTCGTTTTCCCGGAGGCGTAACCTCGTTAACACCTTTCTAGACACCTACTTGATCGGCTAATTGTAATGTGTAAAACTCTCCCAGGAGTAACTCTTACTCGCAGCGGGTATCGGGATCCAACTATCTCATAGAAGGTATGCAATCTCATTGCAAATTTCAAAACTTGAAATTCCCGATAATATTTTGCCCCTAGCGTCCTATGACCTTGACGGAGGCCAAACTACCCATAGTCCGCTAGTCAAGTTCAACCCGTCATTTCCTGATTGAATTAAACCCACCCGCACGACCCTTGACGGAGGCCAAACAACGCCGTACGAATACCCTAATCCAATCGCATCATATGCTAGCAGATAAGCATTAGTTAGCTACCGTACACTACGCCTTGACGGAGGCCAAACTACCGCAGCACGAATACTAACTAGAACTTATCTGAAATGACGGAGGGCTACGACAGGTTTTTCTGAAAACCTATTGCATAATGAACTTGATATCGTTCTAGAATCAAATGATTTTAAAATGGAGTGTTTTTGAGGCTTTTCTAGTTTTGCTAAAGGGGTCACTCCCGGTGAAGAGATCGTCGGCCCTTTCCTCATCGAATAAGGTGCAGGATATATCACATATACCGCTGTGCAAAGCAAATACTATAGAAGCAATCAAAAGACAAACCGAGGGTTGTAGCATCTGCCAGTTATTGCTAAAGGGGTCACTCCCGGTGAAGGGATCTCGGCCCTTTCCTCATCGAATAAGGTGCAGGGTGTTCTATAAGGAACACCGCAATGCAAAGCAAGAACTGTAGCTACCTGTTTTTGAAAATTCGATTCCACAACATCTTTTAGGTTTCTTTTTCTTTCATTAATCATATTAATGAAGCCCCATCATTTAAATCACCTAAACATCACAGATAAATACGACGTACACTTATGCCATCTGCATTCGCCTCGATGTCCCCTCGTGCACCGTTAGGTTAGGTGACTAACGGCAGAGCGGGGCAGGGCTAGCTCGGGTGTAAAACATAAGTTACGTCTATATAATATATCAAATATACTATATATAGTATCTATTACAACATATCAAATGATCACATCACAGATATCGCAGCAGAAGAAACATATGAAATATTGAATATACTAGGACGTCCGTGTTTTCAATATGAGTTTGTATAAAACACGGATTCCACGGTCGCGATGAATAGCCAAACCCACACCCCTAGACCCCTACGAGAGCGGCAAGCAACCCTACCAATTCTAGAGTTAGGAGACCCGGACTCGACTCCTCGAGTTGGTCTCCCACTGGACTCCAGAACCCGGTTACTTGTGCCCTCCTCCTTGGGTCTATCCTAGTGCGGAAAAGTAAATAATATACAAAAGGTGACATCTTCCGCAACCTGGAAGTGCCCCAATAAAAGAATATTATATACAAGTTTTTACATGAATGAAAATGAAAAACTCTCATCTCACATAAAAACCCCCGGCTATTCAAACACGACGATCCAATATAACATATCCAGCAACACATAACATCACATGTCATCAACGTAAGTAAACATGCGTATCCCAATTGTCGTTGACATATAGCAACGAAACCGGCGATATCACATATTACGCTTATGGTCACAGAAAAGAAAGTGTAAAACTACAACAGTTGGAATCCGCAACCTCCTTAGACATCGCATGCCTAACCATCTGAATTCCTTAGACATCACATGCCTAACAATTATAAACCCCGCATTTTAGTCTCCATATCGAAAACACTTTTCAATATCAAGTCGGGTAATTCAACAAGATTCCCGATAGGTGATCGAATGCTCGTCCCAAACTTTAGTAGACGGCCGCACCCCCGGATGCCGTCAACGAAGTGCACTAAGGCGGAACACCGCTGCCGCGAGCACCCGAATGGATGCTTTTGGCTACGGGGTTCTCCTACAGTCACTTGGTCGAGGCTATGGGGCGTGGCTGTCTATTAAGTTTACCCGACGAGTATCCGCGTACGCTACGTGATTGCGACGGACTTTTGATCGCATCAAAATTCCGTAGCAATCGATCAATCGAGACTAAAGTGCTGTGTTTATAACATCCAAATCAGTTATCTCATAACTACTTGTGGATTCCAAATATTGTATCACATTCCAGAAAAATAGAAAATGTTAAACTTTCCAATCGAACATTCAAACACCCAAGTTTTCCCGAAACAGCTCAACTCTTGAAATTAGTTCAAAAACATCTATTTCATGCCACAGTACCAACGGTCCAGCCGTAGAAGGGTCAAGCCAACGCCTCACATGCGGCACGCCGTACTGCCCCAAACCCTAAGGTTCAAAGGGCAGTTCAAGACGGTCACATAATCGAGTTAAGGTTTGTTGTCTTCTAGAGGGTCCATCGCGTTACTTGCACTACTTAGAAAGTTCTTAAACCACGGAAAAATCCAACACTTGGAAATTTTCCGGCAGGGGAAAAATTGGGTATTTATATCCGGTCGAACTTTTTAACATATTCAAAAATTATCCGGAAAAACACATAGACGAAATTAAATAAACCGATCGAATCATCGAATCCCCAAAACAACCCAGAAAATTCAATTGTTGAATATAAGTTAAAATTACCCAGAAAACACAGGAATCAGTATAGGACATTACTGTGCAAAGAACGTGCCAAGAATCACCATTATGGCCGCGGAACCGCCGCACAAGCTAGGGTGGGGCCGCGGTTCCGCGGCTCTTTGGTTGACTTGGGCTCACGTGCTTCACAGTAACTCTTATAATACTATGCTGTATTTTTTGGATATTTTTAATTTGTAAAAATCCCCATTTTCAGAAAATGTACAGAGAAGGGTTTGAGTTAGGGTTTCGGGGTTCGATCGGATTTCTAACATCGTCTACACTTCACCTAAAGCTCTAGCCAGGCTCTGATACCACTGTATGGTTCTTAGGCACACTCAAGAGGTTCCACAAGGTATCAACCATGCCAAATTCAAATTTTCCGGTGCCGAGAAACCCTAAACTAGATCGATTACTAGAGGTAAGGCGAAAGAACATGCAAGTTAACGACTTAACTACAAGTGAAAGTGAGTACAACCTTTGTAGATCCGGTCCTCCACTTCTTTAGCTCCGTGATGACGTCCCTTCGCTGCGATCACCGGACTCTAGCGATGGTTTCGTCGGAGAAATGAGCGGGCTAGGTCGTTGACTTCGATGCCGAAGATGATCTACGTCGAGGCAACTCTAACTCAAGCTCCATCTTCACTTGGTCATGAACCTTGTGAAGAAAACACCCAATACAACATGGCAAGTGGTAGAGGATGAAGAAATAGGAAGTGGGTTTACTTTGGATTTGGATTTCTCACTTGATTTCAACACTTGAAATTTTTCTAGCAATGGTTTTCTTTCTTCTTGAAGAAGAAGAAGAAGAAAGAAAAGGAATGAATTATCAATCATAGAAAATCAAGTGAATCTTATCATTTAGCAACCATGGGTGAGATTAACCTTTGTAGAGAATAAACTAGGATTTAGGTAAATGGTTAGGTTAATGATAGAAACAAAATGGTTAAGACTTTCAAAACTTCATGAAGCTTCAAGAATAAAACAAAACAAGACACCATTTTATTTCTTGCCAAATTAAATAAATAAATAAATAAATAATACCTTAACCATTAACCTAAACTATGGTTTAAAGCATACACACCCAAGTTTGTATGTATCATCAAACATGATACAAACTAGTGCACAAACATATATCATATATACAATGTGCACATCAAGTGAGAAAATCAATCTTAAGTGAACAAATACTAGTTAATGTAAAGTAATATATCAAATATATAATTATACATTAAATCATTAAATCAACACTTGATTTAATGATCCGGTCATACTGCATATAACCGACTAATATCAAGTGTATCAATGTATCGAATCAACACTTGATTCGGTAACCCGGCTATATCTCATATAACCGTCCAATGATACAGATCGTGAGAATAGAATACAGTATCACATACTGGTATTATTCTCGGTCCCGCACATATCTTATATGCGCTCCTATTTCGTTTCGCTTGAGCCAGGAAACCTCTGTGTAGGACTCTAAAGACTCGTCAATACGCCGGCAGTAGGTGATGATCATATCAAACACCCACAAGCCGCAAGCGGTCTGCTAAACGTAACGGCCACCTAGGTATTGAGCGATCAGAAGATCAACGAGCAAGCCCGCTCACACTCTTGTGAATCCAACCAGTAACACTTACCGTACAGTCCGGTCTCGTCGTCTGATATGTCGCATATCTCGCCTAGGGGTGGTAAACGTCAGACCCCAATAGCTTGATAAGTCGTGTCGATATGAGGTCTATAACAGTTCGAGAAACTACTGGTAACAGTTACCAGTAAATCTCAGCAACCCTGACCAGGGATTTCCGGTTATAGCCAATTGGACACAGCGCAAAATGAACTCCCTATACCGGGAGAGACGAATCCCCTCCTATTGCTCATTGCCTCCATGTGATTCGGGAATGTACCAAAAAACCACCGTTTTGCACGCCCTCTTGGACGTGGTAAGGTGGAAATCAAAGCACAGTGGGAATCACACAAGACTCTATGACGATCTCGGGTCAACAGACTACTCTGTACCAGTGTCACCAGAGAACTGCCATCTGACGTAAGGTATAATACCATCTGGGAGTTCTCGGCGAGTCCGTCTAGTGTACCCAGTCTCCACTGAGCACCCGTATATCATCTCTGATGTCAAACACCAATGGATATGGGATTATCCATCGCCCATCTGTATGGGTCGAGAAGGTATACGCTAGTCTACTCTGGTATATCGATGCCCCGTCTCGATATACCCACGACTAGGGACCTTGAAGGATGTACTTATGGACTACCATGTCCCCACTAGTATGATCCGCATCATAGTCCAGGTAGTCAAGTACACATCCTAAGGGCTTTACCAACATGTAACAGAGAGACAATCAGTGTACACGTTAAGATAAAGAACAACCAGATAGCATACTATCATGTCGAGCAAGAAAGTCCTCCCTATATATGTCCAAGCATCCACTACAATATACATTCTATGTACAGTAATGGCCTCTAGGGCATACATATAACTAACATTGACTTCATGAGCCGTAAGGGTCTCATAAAGGTATTTCTCCCTACGAGTAGTGAGGATCTCATTGGTGCGTTTTCTCCTTAGGAATCGTGAGGATTCCTAAGTGTGTGTTCTCTTATAAGTCGTAAGGATTTTACAAGAGTGTTTCTTCTTATAAGTCGAGAGGACTTACAAGGGTCGTTCACCGTGTGAGCATATCCCTAGTCGCTGGTGGGACTCTGTTAGGGAAGTGTTTATTCGTGCTCTTGGATTGTATACAAGGGTTAATATTGAGCCGCTTGTAGGGCAATCTGGGGATTGTGATGGCTTAAGAACAGATTCAGATACCTGTACCTTAAGGCTTTTGAACCCTATGAGCCGTGAGGGTCTCAAAGGGAAATTCTCCTTACGAGTCGTGAGGATCTCGTAAGTGTAATTTCTCCTTAGGAATCGTGAGGATTCCTAAGTTTATTTCTCCTTTGTGAGTCGTAAGGATCTCACGCAGGTGGTTTCTCTTTACAGGGTCGAGAGGACCTTGCAAGTGTCTTTTAACGAGATTGCGCCCTTTCGGGTTTTCACAAAACTCGCCGGTAGTTCTGCTGTTTTTACTCACGGCGCCCTTTCGGGTTTTCATCCGTGCCTATTTTGCTTGTGGACATACCTTTTTTTTATTTTGATTACCACGTCAGCCTGGAGATGCCGCGGTCCGTAGTAGTTTATTGACGTCTCGGTCAGTTGCAAATTTTAGGTTATTGCGGTCCATTATTAGTTTAGGGACATTTTGGTCCTTTGAAAGTTTTAGGACATTGCGGTCCATCGTTATTTTAGGGACGTTTCGGTCCGCTGTAGCTTTGAGGCGAAGTTTCTCCGGATGCTTTATGAACAAGTAGGTTTCTCCTTGATAGAACTTGTCACATAATCTAAGGGTTTTGGCACTGCTCCTGCCCCCAGCTCCTCTACGTTATCTCCTAACGCCGAGTGAGCTGCTTTGTTACTTAACGACAAATGACCGATCATGTGGCAACTTGCCACATAATCTTCAGATTCTTCTGACAAGTCGTCTCCCTCATCATTGTCGTTATCTTCATTCTCAAGGATGTGACTGAGGAACTCTTGAAGCGTGACTCGGGTTCGCGCCCTCTGGTTGTATTCTTTCAGCGCGTTAATATGCTTTTGCAGATTCGTGCGCTTGTCGTTAGAAAGCGCGGGCTTTTTGGTCTTCTTCTTTTTCTTCGAAGACTGTGACGGCTGTTCCTAGGTGCTTTGCCCGTTGCTATTAATTCCCGATGTTGAGCGTAGTTTCAGCATCCCGTCGATGATCTCCGGCTCTTGCGGGCTTTTCTACCTGATCGCCGGACATGTTTGAAGATCTTTCAGCATTTTTTTAGTTTTTTCCGAAAGAACAACTTCCCATGGAGCTTCCTTTATAAATGAGCACGATGCCCCCGGCATGTCCATCTTTTTCGAAGCATGTGGTTGTGGCGGATTTACCTTCCAGTTTTCGGACAGCGTGAACTTGCCCTGTTGGTACTGGTCTTCAACCCAATTTTTGAAGACGTAGCAGTCTTCGATCGGATAGCCCAATACTTGGTGGTAGGGGCAGTAATTTGGATCGTTGACGTCGTTCGGTTGCGGTGGGTGTCTCGACTCCGGTAGAGTAATGAGCCCATTGTGCACTGCCAGTTCAAACAGTTTCCTTGTTTTATCCTGGGGAAATGAGTAAGGGCGTCTCAACTTCTCATCGAGGGACTGCCGCTTGTTGCTTTGGCGAACAACCCGTCTCGGGCCACTCAGTTGTTGTCGAGCGTTGTCGACGAAGGTTGCTTTCCCTTTGCCCTTTTCATTCCAAGGCTCCGTCTTTGAAGAGGAAGGCCTATGGCCCATCTGGTCTATTTGAGCCAGCTTGTCAATCAAGGCCTGGAAGGTGGTCGGCTTGAAGAACATCATGAATTGGGATATGGTCGCTTGAGGGTCAAGAGTACCCACGAACATGCCTACCGCATGTTCTTCTTTGATGCGCTGCTCGCACTTCGACCATAGATTCCGCCATCGTATTGCATACCGGACCCATATTTCTCCAGGCTTTACTCTGGTATTGATCAATGCCGTGATTGGGGTACGTTCACTAGCACTCGCAAAACGTTGGGTGAACAGTAATTCGATCTTTGTAAAAGTTTTGACGGAGTCGTTGGGCAGCTCTGAATACTACTCAAACACCGTCTCTGCCAAGCTGCCGATGAATTGGCGAAGCAGTAACTTATCATCCCCTCCGTTGTTGCCGCACAAGGCTCTGAATTGAGCGACATGCTGATGCGGATTTCCTGTCCCCTTATATACGTGGAATTTGGGGATCGTGTATCCCGACGGGTACTTTATTTGGTCATACCAACCCGGATAGGGTCGTCCAGTCTTAACAATCTGACCGGCCGTCTCTTTCGCCTGGTGAGCTTGTATCTGTTGAGCGATGTAATCATCCAGGGCGGCTTTTGAGATGATCTCCTCTTTAGCTACTGAACAAGCTGGAACAGGGTTTGACGTCTCCCCTCGGTCGTCTTCGAGGATAATCGGAGGATCTTCAGCTGGAGGGTCCGGCTGGATCATCATGCCCACCATATCTTGGAATAAAAGGGCCATTTGTTTTATATTGGCTGCTTGTTCCGCGGCCTCTTTGTCCTTTTTCTCAAGCATTCTCCGAAGGAATTCAGTATCAGTTTCCTGCTCACGGCGCTGCTCCGAGGATGTCTCCGGGATTGCTTTTGGTCCCGTAAGTGCGGCCATGGCTGTTAGCATCTCTTGGAGCTTTTGTTGTTGTTGCTCCTGACCCTTAGTCACCGACCGCATAAGCGGTCGATGATTTGTGGAGATACGACTATCCTCTTTTCCGGATGCCATATAGACGGTATGCACCACTATGCCCCCAGACTTAGGGCGTTTAGGCTCAGTGCCCTTGCGGTTCGCCGCGGTTACAGAGGCCTTCTCCGGCCTCCTCCTTTTGTGGGCGGTCGAAGTTGAGAAAGCCATTGCAGTGGGCACCCAGGTAGTTATCGTCCTTTGTGGTTTGACAGGACGGTTCTCTTCCTGTTGAACCTTCACCTTTTTCTGTCGACGAGGGTAATCTTGATCAATCACCGACTCCTGGACCTGTCGCCAGACTTTGTAGATTTTGGAGGATAGCCACTGAGGGGGTTGTTCCGGCTTTGCCTTTGGTGCATTCTCCACGTGTGGAGGAGATCTTTTCAGTACGACGGTAGGAGAGTTCCGGCGCACCTTTTTCAGCAATTCAAAGATGTTCCCGGTTGGAACAGCAGCATTGACTTCCACCGTTGGGGCTGGCGGAGTTAGCCCATAGGGGAGTTACCCCCAGCTTTCCTTACTCGGCGCCAGTGGCGACGTCAAGTGTGTCGTGCGACCGGGATCACCTCCACTGTTGGATCAGCTTTTCCGTGCCCCCTGTTCTGATGAGAGTCTGCTGTTGGCGCCAGCCTGTCAAAGACAGATGCTCGCTGAGCGGGGGTAGTCAGTCTTGTGAAGGCCGACTTTCAAACAGGGGAAACAGCCCTCATAACTTTACGTGGAGTCGGAGCTGAAATGGACAGTCTTGTGAAGACCGACCCCATAGCAGGAGAAGCCACCTTGGGGACTTCAGGAGTAGGAATGGCTATCCGTTTTGGGATGACCTCTTCAGTAATTGCGGGCTTCTTCACGGGTCCATTAGAGCTTTGGCCCAGTCTGCTGAAAACTGAGACGCTTGGTTTGGGCGACCCGTTAAGAGAGGCCGCAGTAGTGGTAAGCCGATCAAAGACCGACTTCTTCGGAGCTTCTTGTGATGGTACAGGAGTGTTGAAGCTTTTTGGCGGGATCATGGTCCCGAAGAACAATCCAGTGGTGGCCTGAGTCACCTGTTCCACCGGCATAGTGAAGATGGAGGCCGCTTGGGACCCGTAAGTCACTTTTTCGGACGGGACGGAGCGATAGTTACAGTTGCAGTTAGTGCAGATTGATGTCATTGATCTTCAGTTTTCTGCACGGAGCAAGACACCAAATCTTAGTACCTTGAATCCACAGGTAATCATAGCAAACCGCGATTTGTTCGCGAAAACGATACACGAAGTGTGGAGTGGAAAGAGGAAAAGGTCCCACCGGGCGTGCCAAAATCTGTTTCCCGCTGAAACACGGAGACGCGACCGTGCAGGCCCGTCTTGCCTGAATTTGGGGGCAGATGCTAATTGGTGTTATCCGTCCACCTCTCCGAAGATGCCAAGTTGATTTATGGCACCATATATCGGAGGTTTAAACGGATGTGGCCGATGTAGCAGACTTCGTCAGATTCCCCCTCGTTTGAGGGGTTTTTGATTGTGGGGACGCTCTTCCCTACAGGCGCAAGCCCCTGCAGTTAATTACGCTACCGCATCGCGGTAACCACTTTCTCCTTCTCCAGATGGTCACTTCTTGTCGTGTGTGTCTGTTTTGTTTTTGGTTGCCCGTAGATTGTTACGGAGACTAATTTATGTTGTCGCCCGTAAGGCGTGGATTAGTCCAAATCCGTATTTTCTTAAATTTGGGTTTGGGGGTTGGGTTTAAGTATACGTTAGTCTCATTTGAGACTAAGATCAACTTAAACGTATGTTAAGGATACGTTAGTCTAATTTTAGACTAAGATCAACTTAACGCTTGTTAAGAATACGTTAGTCTAATTTTAGACTAAGATCAACTTAACGGGATCGTTTAGATCCAACAAAAGAGCATTTGGACTCTATTATTTAGTTTAGGGACATTGAGGTCAATTAGTTTAAGAACATTACGGTCCATTGTTAGTTTAAGGACATCTCGGTCCGATGTTAGTTTAAAGACATCGCGGTCGAGGTTAAGGACATCATAGTCCGTGAGTTTAAAGACCTCACAGTCAAGGTTAAGGACATCATAGTCTATGAGTTTAAGGACCCCACAGTCCAGTTTAGAGACGTCATAATCTGTGAAGTGTGTGGTTGTTGGGACCCGTCATCTCTCTGAAGACATTGAAGGATTACAACGACAAATATCAATGGAGTGAAGAGATGTGCCCTCGAACCAAAGTGGATTGGGTGATCTATAGTCCAATTTGGAACTAAGATCAATTAATTAGATTATGAGCACATTGGCTCAGTTAAATCTGAATTGAGGACTTATAGCCAATTTGGGCTAAGTCTACTTAGATTAGAAATATTGGCTCTTTGTTGGACCATTAAACATTTGTCTAGGTTCAAACCCACATTATTTAGCAATGCTAAACCAAATTTTGAGGGCTCTGATACATTTTTTTCTTTGACTGAGCATTAAACATTATAGCTCTGAGTTTTATTCAATTTTGAGATTTAGTTAAAGGAGTGGTTTTTTGCCTATGGAAACTTAGCCAATTTGGCTAAAATATAGTGTTAAACACTAAAGGACAACAGTGTTAAACACTGGAAATGAAATGCTTAGAGTAGTGTTAAACACTAGAAGACAACAGTGTTAAACACTGGGAATAAAACTCTCAAATTAGTGTTAAACACTAGAGAGGAAGAGGTCACGTGGGAACACGTGAGGGCACCCAAAGGTGGGGCCAGATCTCATTTACTTTGTTCTGTAAATAAGTGTTAAACACTTTTGATTTTCTAGCCATCACGTGTAGGCACGTGATGGATATCTGTGCTTTAATTGTTAAAGCATTTATTAAGGGTCACGTGGTAACACGTGAGAGCGCCCAAAACCAACATTTCCTTTGCTTTTATTCTTTTCGTTTTGGAGGTCACGTGGGTGCACGTGAGGATTGCCTCAGGGCTAATTTCTTCTTATTTTGGAGGATCTTTTCAGGGGTCACGTGGGGACACGTGACTCTAGTTCTTTACATACATAGAGATCTTTCAAGTCTCTTTATTTTTTAAGAATTAAATTCTCTGTAAGTTTAAACCCTAATTATGTTTTAGAGGAATTAAATTCCCATGTATGTGAAAAAGTTAAATTCTTATATAGGGTTAAACCCTAGTTCTGTCTTAGAGGAATTAAATTCCTATAAGTTTAAGAGAATTAAATTCTTATATAGGGTTAAACCCTAATTTTATCTTGAAGGAATTAAATTCCTGTGAATTGGGAGAATTGAATTCTCATATAGGGTTAAACCCTAATTTCATTTGGAGGAATTAAATTCCTATGAATTTGGGAGAATTAAATTCCATAAACTCAATTCTCCCTCTAAGTTTTGGATCTGCATGGCAGAATCTTCCCGATGAGAATTAAATTCTCAACTTGTGGGGAGATCTGCTTCTGCAGATTTTCAACCAAAGGAAGAACTAAGTTCTTATTCAGAAGAGTTAAAACTCTTAAATTGAGAATTAAATTCTCTTTGTTTTATGGAACTTAGATCTCTTTCCCCTTTCTCACCTAGGGTTTCTTTTCTCTGAAGAGATCTTTTTTTTCCTCTCTTGAGAATTAAATTCTCCTCTTTTTTCTCTCTCTGTTGTTGTTATCTTCCAGAAAAGTAGATCCCCCTCTCTTCTCTTCTTGGTTCCTATTTATAGGAGAAGGAAAAAAATCAATTTGTTTTGTCAATTTTTTATTGAAAGATTTTAATTGATTTTATAACCAACATGATCTTTTAGATCACTCAGTGAATTTTATTCACCATTGGATTTTTAATCCAAAAGATCTTTTATCTGTTATTCCTGGCAAATTTCAGAGAAATCTTTCCTTGTATAGAATCTTTCTATAAGTTGGTGATTTTTAATCACCATTGGATTTTTAATCCAACGGTGCTCCACTTTACAGAGCACAATCTTTTTTGTTTGGAAAGATTTAGAGAAATATTTTTCCAGTTAGGGTTTTTTTTGATTCCCTCTTAATTAGAATTTAATTCTATTAATTCATAAATCTTTAGGAACCCATCACGTGTTGGCACGTGACCCCCTGATTAAGCATTTGACCATAATTTAATTCTGTTGTTTTGAAGAACTCAGGAATTATCACGTGTCAGCACGTGACCCTTGGTCACATGTTGGCACGTGATGCCCCATTGGGGTTTTTCCTTATTATTTTATTATACGTTTAATTCTTTTCAGTGGGTTTAAAGGCCCATCACGTGTTGGCACGTGACCCCACTGATTAATTATTTCCAATTATTTATTTTATTCAGTGCCTACAGGCTTTGCCTGTAAATGGTCACGTGTCTGCCTTATAACTTTTGATCCTGGATGAATTTTGAGGCGCATAATATATCAAATCGAAGGCTTTTTCGAGACGCTTTTCATACCATCAGAATTTAGGTATTTCGCTTTCGGGAGTGTGTCAAAATACAGCCCGGAAAATACTGGTTCACATTTTCTTAAACGTATCGCTGCCATTTGATACCTTGGACTCTTTTGCGCAGAAATTTTTTCTTTGGCGGGAATAGCGCTGTTCAAGAGCGCGAGGCGCATGTTGTTTAATTGGCGCATATGTGGTTGACACGCGGCGCATTCTGGCGCTGAGCGCCGGTCCAGAGAGCGCAGAAGCGCTGTTTAAGAGCGCAAGGCGCATTTCCTGAGCGCAAAGCGTATCTGATCAATTTTATGATCTGGGAACAAATTTATGTTCTTTAAAAAAGACTTTGTCTCATGATTTAAGAACAACAGTTCTTATTTTTGAAAGGCTTTGCCATTATAGATCAATGATCTGTATGAAGAATATGTTCTTCTTTTATCATGTGATGAGATCTTTTGATCTTTTTTATGAAAGACCTTAGCCTTTTTAGATCTATGATCTTTTAAGAAGATAGTTCTTCTTTTTAATTATGAGATGATTTCATCTCTTTGTTCATCGTTCATCATCTTTACCTTGAAGAAATAATCTTCTTTCAAGAGCTTACTCTTTTTCTTTTGATTTTTCAAAGTTTATGGGGAGGTTTCTCTATATCAGACTTGAAGTCTTGGGGCCTTTATATAGGGCAAGTTGATTTGTTAAATCAGTTAAAGAGATCTTTCTCTGGTTGATTTGGGGATGTTTCCCCACCATTGGATCTTTGATCCTAGGGTTTCTGTTTTACAGAAGGCAATCTTCTTGTTTTTAACAAGATTGAGAAAATCTTTCCATAACAGAATTTAATTCTGATTAATTAATGATTTATCATTACTATTAGATCTTTTGATGTAACGGTGGGGAATTTTATAATTCCAGCGCTAGCGCACCCGTGCTTTGCACGTGGTGCGCTGCTCAGAGCGTAGCGCACTCTGCGCTAGCGCACCTGTGTTTGACACGTGGCGCGCAGCTCGCCTGGCGCTAGATCTGAAGCGTTGCTTCAATTTTTGAAATTCGAATTTCAAACAGAGCTTTGCTCTGATTGGGGAAAACAGTGGTGTCCATTGATGATTTTTTGGTATACTCGAGGAGCATTGAAGAGCATGCAGAACACTTGAAGACCGCACTGCAGACACTGAGGCATGAAAGATTATATGCAAAGAGGAGCAAGTGCGAGTTTTGGCTTGAAGAAGTGAAGTTTTTGGGGCATGTCATATCCGGAGGTGGAATCACCGTTGATCCCGAGAAGAGTGCAGCAGTTCAAGATTGGTCGATTCCAAAGAACGTAGCAGAGATCAAAAGTTTTCTTGGACTTGCCGGATATTATAGAAGGTTCGTGGAGAATTTTGCTCGTTTGGCTGAGCCTTTGACCATGCTTACGCGAAAGGATGTACCGTTTCGTATGGACGGATAAATGTGTGTCATCTTTTGAGACGTTGAAGCAGAGGTTGATAACCGCTCCTATTTTGACCGTACCAGACGGTTCCGGAGGATTGGTGATTCACAGCGATGCATCTGGGAAAGGTTTGGGATGTGTTTTTATGCAGCATGGGAAGGTTATAGCTTACGCATCGAGACAGTTGAAGATCCATGAGAAGAATTACCCAACTCATGATTTGGAGCTTGCAACAGTGATTTTTGCTTTGAATATTTGGAGACACTACTTATTGGGCGAAAGGGTCGAAGTATTCACCGATCACAAAAACCTAAAGTATGTGTTCACGCAGAAAGAGCTTAACATGAGGTAGCGTAGATGGTTGGAGCTGATGGCTGACTATGATCTTGATCTTAAGTACCATCCGGGGAAAATTAATGTTGTGCCGAATGCGCTTAGTCGGTTGCCAGCAATTCGCATGTTGACTGCACATAATGAGCTTATTGAAGACTTTCGGAGATTCGAGTTGGAGATCGTGCTACCGCATTCTTCGGGACAGTTGATGCAGCTGCAAGTACAGTCGTCTTTGATCGATAATATTAAAGCAGCACAGTCACAGGACCCAAGATTGCAGAAGTTTTGAGAACAGGTTGAAGCTGGACTTCGAACGGACTTGTTAATTCATGAAGATGGTTCGTTGCGTTATGGTAACCGTTTGTGTGTTCCAAAAGGAGATATTCGAGAAGAAGTTATGAAGGAGGCACACAGTTCCGCGTATTCCGTACATCAAGGAGGCACGAAGATGTACCGTGATCTAAGACAACATTTCTGGTGGGAAGGCATGAAAAGAGATATTGCTCGCTTTGTAGTGAAGTGCTTGGTGTGTCAGCAAGTTAAGACTGAACATCAAAGGGTTGCTGGTTTATTGCAACCACTTCCGATTCCTCAATGGAAGTGGGAATATATAACTATGGACTTCGTGACAGCTTTACCGCGGAGTCCAAAGGGCAATAATGCAGTTTGGATGATTGTTGATCGATTGACCAAGGCAGCTCATTTCATACCATTTCGAGTTGGTCAGTCAACGGAAGCGTTAGCAGAACGGTACATGCAGGAGATTGTGAGATTGCATGGAGTACCTGTGAGCATCGTTTCCGATCGTGACACCCGATTCCTATCACACTTCTGGAGGAGTTTACAGGAAAGTTTGGGGACGCGATTGAAGTTTAGCACCGCTTATCATCCTCAGACAGATGGCCAGTCGGAGAGAACGATCCAAACTCTTGAAGATATGTTAAGAGATTGCATGTTGGACTTCAAGGGTTCGTGGGAGGATCATCTACACTAGTGGAGTTTTCATACAACAACAGTTTTCAGGCGTTTATTCAGATGGCTCCATTCGAAGCGTTGTATGGTCGTAAGTGCCGTTCACCTGTTTGTTGGGACGATATTATAGAACGAAGATTGTTGGGACCGGATTTGATCGTGCAAACAGTAGAGAAAGTTAATACTATCCAGAATCACATGAAGGCAGCTCAAGATCGGCAAAAGAGTTGGGCCGATAAATCGGGAAGACCTCTAGAGTTCGCTGTTGGTGATCTTGTGTTCTTAAAGATATCACCGACTACTGGAGTGATTCGTTTTGGGAGTCGAGGTAAGCTTAGTCCTCGATTCGTGGGGCCTTTCGAGATTATGTAGCGTATTAGAGAAGTGGCTTATCGATTGGCGTTACCACAATATTTGGCGAATGTTCACGACGTATTTCATGTATCTCAACTCCGTAACTATGTTCGAGATGAAACACACGTACTGGATCATTCGGAGCTGACTGTAAGAGAGGATTTAACCTTTGAGGAACAACTGATGTCGATTGTTGATCAAAGAGAAAATGTCCTTAAGAACAAGGTTATCCCTCTCGTACTTGTTTCTTGGGGAAATCGCTCCCACGGAGAATCGACTTGGGAACGAGAAGACGAGATTCGACAGAAGTTTCCACAACCATTCTTGTAGATTCTTGATTATTTATCTTTTCTTGTTTTGGGAATTTCGAGGACGAAATTCTTTTTGTAGTTGGGTATAATATAACACCCTAGTTTATTTATACCAGTTTTAGTCAAGTATTTCTTTATTTATGGTATTTTCCTAATTTACTGTGTTTTCGGTGCAAATAGCGTTTTTGACATTGTATTGCATTCGACCCGACCCGCTTGCATGAAACCCGTCTTGATTCATGTTCATGATTTATTCTGACCTTTTACATGGACTCGTGCACTTTTATTTATTTGTACATTGCATACTCGCATTTTATCTGGCATTTGCATTTTTACAATATAACATTTTAAGTCACATAAAATATTTTTAGAAATACATTGCATGGCCTGCATGATACCCCTAATCCCGTGGTAGCATCCGTGCATCTTGTTCTCGTTCCGTTTAGTGAAACGGACCTGTTTGGATGGCTACGCGCACGTACGCGTATCCGTTCTTGGGGGTATGTATTTTTCGTTACCTGGACATTCATTTTTAATTTTTGGTCGTCGCATATATTTTTCATATTTTGAAACTAAATTTTTAGACCTGACCCGGGCATATTTTGGACTATATTTGTATTTACCAGAATATCAAATTTTATTTATATAATATTAATTTTATAAACTGATACAAATTAAAATTTAGTTAACTAATAAAATATTTTTTTAAATTTAAATCTAAACTAATTTCTTAACAAACTAACAACCCCTTTTTCTCTCTCTCCCTCTCTCTGTTACTTTATAAATATTAATTTTTTCAATATTTGCAACCCATGTATCTCTTCTCCACATATATATTTGATATACTTTTTAAATCCTATATAAAGAAAAGCACTGTTCCCTTTCTTCTTCACGTTTTCCCGCCTACGAACGAAACCCACGCCTCTCCTCTGCCCTCGTCCTGCGTGCCGTGTGTGCGTTGCGACGATTTACCGACGTTAGACGTGCCGTACGTATCCTCCGCGTGATCCAATCGAGGCAAGTTAATCTTGCTACATACTATACTATAATATATTGCACACATGTGAATAATAACATTACTTATTGTTTAATTATGCATCCCACATTACCATTTTATTATTTTTACTGTCTTCGGACTTCTGTGTGCATCCATATCACTATTTACATATCTAGTCGCATGCTAATTCATCTTGCTACATGCTAGGTATATTATTATGCATCCATATGAGTAAAATATTACTCGTTTATCATATTATATATCCATATTAAAATTTTACCGTTTTCGGATACCCGTTTGTATCCATATTATTTAAAATATATATCGTCGTAATATTTCTTATTATTATCTTTAATTAGTTTATAATCTGCATTTTATAATGTTATACAAAATATAGTTTGAAAATATTATAGTTTACACATGAAACGTTGTTGCAAAGCGGATACGACAAATCTGAAATTTACTGTACACCTTAACTTATAAAATTCATTATAAATCATAGAAAAATTATTAGTATACTTTCTTTAGTTCTTTACGAAGCTAACTCATAATACTATAACTCTATGAAATATTTACTTGCAAAATAAATTTTTTAAATAACGTAAAATTCAAATGAAAATATCTCTAAACTGCTGTCCAGGGAAATTCCAGCAGCAAACTTTCAATTTCGAATGTTCATAAGTTTTTGTAGGAACAACCTGAGATACTTAAACTTATAAAAATGAAAACCTTATTGAATTATCTTTGTTTTGGTATAAGACACGTCCCTTTTGGAGAACGTTTGTTATTTTTTAAGCTATTTTACAATCAGGGTGACGCTGAATTTCTGAACGGAACTTTCTTATGCATGGTTAAGCAATACCATTTTTATAGTTATTAATCGGTTTGAATATGTTATCCATGTTAATATTATTATATAAATATCTATTTAATAAATAATAGTGCTTGTGTTTTAATATTCAGCAAATTTTACCGATTTACAGTTTTATAGTATCCGTCTGTATCCGTACGGTTTATTACATATCTAGTTGCACGCCGAGACCATATTATTTCATGTTACTGTTGTATTAGTGCACCATGCTTGATAATGTGCATCCTACATAATCATGATGTAACCCCTGATAGATGTTTGTGCATCCATGCTTTCATCGTACATCCATACCTTTACAGTGATTCGATACTTGCTACATTTTACTGTTAGGCATCCGCTCGATACCTGTGCACTACCTGACATGACCTGATATATCACTACTTGACATTGTTTCCCCCAATCAGAGTAAAGCTCTGTTTGAAATTTAAATTTCAAAATTGAAGCAACGCTTCAGATGCAGCGCCAATGCGCTGCGCCCTAGGCAGCGCACATGTGTGTGCTAGCGCTAGGTGCGCTGCGCTCTAAGCAGCTCACCACATGTCAAACATGGATGCGCTAGCGCAGGGTGTGCTGCGCTCCGAGTAGCACACCACGTGTCAAACACGGGTGCGCTGCGCTCTGAGCAGCGCACCATATGCAAAGCACGGGTGCGCTAGCGCTGGAATTAAAAAACTCCCCACCGTTAGATCAAAAGATCTAATAATAATGATAAATCATTAATTAATCAGAATTAAATTCTGTTATGGAAAGATTTTCCAATCTTGTTAAAAACAAGAAGATTGCCTTCTGTAAAAAAAAGCCCTAGGATCAAAGATCCAATGGTGGGAAACATCCCCAAATCAATCAGAGAAAAATCTCTTTAACTGATTCAATAAATCACCTTGCCCTATATAAAGGCCCCAAGACTTTAAGTCTTATATAGAGAACCCCCCCTAAATTTTGAGAAACTCAAAGATAAAGAGCAAGTTCTTGCAAGAAGATATTTCTTCAAGGTAAGAATGAAAGATGATGAATACAGAGATGAAATCATCTCATGATTAAGAAAGAAGAATTCATTTCTTTAAAAAGATCATAGATCTACAAGATAAAGAGTCTTTCACAAAAGAAATCAAAAGATCTCATCATAAAATAAAAGAAAATAATAATTCTTCTCACAGATCATGGATCTATAAAGGCAAAACCTTTCATCAATATAAGAGATTGGAAATGTCTCCTGCAAAATAAGAACCGTTGTTCTTAGATCTTGAGACAAAGTCTCTTTTAAAAAGAATATAAATTTGTTTTCCAGATCATAAAATTGATCAAATGCGCTTTGCGCTCTCGAACTGCGCTTTGCGCTCTTGAACTGTGCTTCTGCGCTCTCTGGACTGGCGCTCAGCACCAAATGCGCCATGTGTGTCACGACCCGAAATAGCATGTGACTGGCCCCTGAATCATATGAAGTCTATAGGACCTCATCTAATTCAAGTAGGCCAAAAGCCAAGAAATCTAAAACCATTTTAAGGAGCAAATAAAGAAAACTAGTTTTTAAGAAGTAAAGAAAACATGTTTTAAAAGCAAGGTTTTTAAATAAGTAAGCCGAATATGCATTTTTAAAATCTCTAGTCTTTTTGAAAATTTCGGCAGAGTTTCCTTTGTAAATACTGTCCCCGAACGGGGTACAACAAGAATAATATGTGCACAATGATAAAAGGCATCCCCAAGCGGTAACTAGCTCTTCGTCAATCGACGGTCACAACCACGCAAACAATATAATATACAACGCCGAAGGGCGAGAATCAAAACTCAAAATGAAACTCAAAATCAGCATGAAAACCATAATAGTACAACGCGCGACTCTAAGGTCGAAATAATACACAACTGGTTTTCTAAGTCTGAAACAATATACAAGTTTGGTTGATGGAATTACTAGATACAACTGATTAAAATAAATATAAGGGTGGTCACGATGCGAGTGAACCCACCTACCAAAGCAATCACCCAGAAAGGAAGCGGTGTGCCAGAAAAACCGCAATGAAACCTGTACGGCAAAACCTGCAAGAAACTGTGGCACAACGGGGGTGAGTTGCCAACTCGTGAGTAGAAAACATCACAGAGCAGAAATCGTATGTATAACTCAATCCTAGGTCAATACGATCAGATATATATATAAACCTCAAATGAATAAGTCTGAAGCATGATAAGGTGGTAAAAGTAAACATCTATACATAAGTGTAGTACCAAGTGCTCGTGCCAGTGCCTCAGGTAACAACATATCATAAATATGAGGTATGATCAATGTAATCAGTGTCAACTATATCATGAAGTCTATGAGTATGTGGATATCATCCAATTATGTGATCAATGTCATCAATGTCGACTATATGTATGTGGATATCGTCCACGTGTCACCCAATGACATAAAGCATCATGCATGTAAATATTATAAAGCATATGCATGGAAGTATGAGAATATAAATCAACATGTGTCCCTCGCGACACATCAAAATCATGGAACCTGAGTGTCTAGCATCGACACTCGAAAACATCATGAAACCTGTGCCCATCATCGGCACGTAAATCCTCATATATCGGGCTCCGTCAGTCCGGATCGGCCCATATCATCTCTTGACTCCGGTCGGCATCCTCCGGATATCCGCCGAGCCCAAATACTATCACCGGTAGGTAGTAGTCCCACTGCCAGGCTCATCGTCTGCAACACAGTGATCCGTTCTCGCCCCGGGGTACCATACCGGGTCCACCATGTACCCGCAATCGGCCTCATCCGCCTCCTCGAATCGGGTTTCACATGTCGCTCTCAGACCGAGAAAACACATGGTGGACGCACTGAAATATCATATCAAGGGTAACCGGGTTTTAAAAACAATACATACTCTCTTTTGAAATACCCACGGTTCTCAAATCCAGAAATATCATGGAAACAACATATCTCAATGCGTATAATCATAAAGCATGATGTTTGTGACATATAAAAGAAATGTAAGCATATCAGTATATCATGCAACATGGAATAGTAATATGCACATATCGAGGGAAAACTGCTCTTTTAAAATGAATCAGTTTTTAAAATGTATCTTGCGGTTCCCAAATATCCAATCAAGCCAGAATCATCTATGTATATGCAAATACGTATGTATGTAAGTATGGGTGTACAATAGGTATGTGCACAAGTATGAGTGTACAATAGATATGTGCACAAGTATGAGTGTACAATATGTATGTACGTAAGTATGCCATGCAAGGGGTCATATCCTGATGCAATAATCTTACTATGTAGTGACATGGAAATTATCGATGATGAAGTGTGTGAGCCGGCAAGCAGGTGTACGTGGAACATACGCATCATCGATAATGGTGCTGGTGTCCTGACAGCCTGGTTTTAATATAACAATAAATACATATACACATGCAATGCGGTGCAAATAGCAAGAATATGCAGAAATCGACTAATAAACACAACAGTGAAGAATCTGCATCAATACAAAAATGTCATACAGTTTTTCCATTTGAAATAAGACGAATCAGGGTTTTTAGTAAAATAAGGGCTACGGTGTTTTTAAGAAAAGATGCGTCTTTTGAAAATATCCATAGAATCCCTTTGCCTATCCTTAAAATACTCCCGATTCGTTAGTTTTGAAATAGGTATGACTCGGTCTAGCCTAACATCTAATAAGCAAACTACAGATCTACTAACAAGCTAATCGGGAGGGGTATGGAAACCACCTAAATCTGAGTCGATATATATATATATATATATATATATATATATATATATATATAATAGTCGGTGATCCCACCTCAATGGTACCGCGCACGATACAATATCATATGACATTCTCGAGTTATGAGTGCGGATCTTATCATCAAATAAAGCTTGTACGGTAAATCATCGTACGGCATCCCAAATCTGGGTACGGGTCAATATCACATTCATCTCATCAATTATCTGGTATCCTTATCATCATATCTCATGATCTGGGATACTGATCAAAGTCTAGTACAAACCGATACCATCTATATAGATATATGTGCGTGTATGAAAACACGCCAAAAGGCCCGCTAAAATCTCATGTCGTATCCCAAATACGAACCACATCATATCACCGATCTCATGGCACCAGGTCCAATCTCATCGACTCATCTCCAAATATCAACCACTATCCTCATCATCCAGGTATAAGTATAACAAGTAAGCATGTGTGTGCGTGTGGGTGTAAACTTATTCTAGGGTTCGCGAGGAACTATACTAGTTTACTTATAAACCATAATCTAACCATTTTACACCTAGTCATATCCTGAATACCCATCTCACACATAAAGCTATCATGTATATAGTATATATAGTATACTAAATATCGAACTGCGGGGGTGCTATACGCCATCCACCCGACTTCCCCCGTAGATATGATCTACTCACCTTGATCTTCGCTTGCCTATGCCGGCGTCGTCACGCGCTTGCTTGTCGTATCGAAGTCATCTCGAGAGTACCTACACATCATAATGTATCGTATCGCGTTAAAATCAAATTGAAAACAAAACGACACACGAAAACCAAAACGACCCGCTTAAAAGCTTATACGTTAGAACCTATGGTTAGCTCTCGCAAATCAACCCGATGTCACTCGATATAGACGTACAAACGTCACATGATCGAGATAAAGCACAAACACCAAAATTCAGGATTTAAAATACGGAAAAATATAACTCAAATCAAAACAGCAAATTAAGTTTTTAGTCCCAGATTTTGTATAAGGTGAAAACTAGGTAAGCAAATAAGTCTAAGGTGTAGTATAGGGTCTATGTGAGCTATGGAGGCAACCTGGGCACCCAACCCACCAAGGTGGCCGGCCACACAAGGGGAAATTCCGGCCAGGCCAGTTCTGGTAAGGAGTTAGGGGCTCGTTCTGGTAGGGTGGCCTCGTTGTGGTCCATCTCAGCTACTGGTACTGTTTACTTTTCTAGTATTGGTCTCGGATCACTCCAGATTTCCCTACACGCCTTAAACACTCACAAAACCGACATGGACTGTTTCTGTTTTCAGTTCCAGGTTTTTGTATGGTGTTTGGTCTAGGTTTTTATCATTATAGGGGGTCTAAGGTTATCCCTAAGGCCCAATTACACCATCTCTACTCAAATCAAATCCTAATTCCCAACTTGAGATTTCAACCATCGCTAAACTTCACCAAAACGATTTTAAACTTGACATGAGGCTTAAGCACTTGAAACACTACACTAATTGTGAAAGGGTTACCTCATTAAGTTCCCATGAATCCTCTACAGCGCCAAAGGCAAATTTTTCTTGGTCCATAAGGTAGCTAGTGAGCTCATGCATCTTTTTAATGAAATGGGGGATGGGTTTTGGGGTGTTTTTCATGGAGTTTGAGAGGGTTGAAGATGGTGGAGGAGGAGGGCAGCAGCAGCAACAGCAAATGATGAGGAGAGGGGAGAGGAATGAGTGAAGAAATGGAAGGGGAATGGCTCAAGACATGGTTGACCCTTCACCCTCTCTTTCTTTCTCTTGCCCATACTCCTATAATATAATCATATCCTTTTCTTTTCTTTTCTTTTCTTTTCCTTTCCTAATAAATCAACAACCATGCTACAAAACATGAAGGAAAGCCATGAAAAAAATGTAACAAGTGTAGAAAAAGACATGATGCATGTTTGCACAAAACACGTTTAAAACCCGATTAGCGATTTTTTAATCGCGATTAGCACTAATTTAGCATATAATTATTCATAAAAACTCAAAATTTGCATAATTCACATAAAACACCCTCTTTTAATAATTTCCATAATTTTCAAAAATTTTCCCCAAATTATTGGTATTTAATTATACCGCCTTATTTAAAATATTCAATATTTTATTATTACATTATAAAAATTCCCAAAAAATAATATTTTATTTTTTTTGAAATGTTACAATCTTCCCCCCTTAAAGAAATTCGGTCCCCGAATTTAAATTTAAACCTCTCAAATACTAAAACATTTCAGTAAAAGTCCAAGTCGTCGGGGCTCCGAAATCATCAATACATAAAACGCATCATAGTGCAATGCATGCTCATGAGTAATGAGCAGATAACTCAAAATCAAAACTCCGTCAAGCATCCTGCAATCATCGGAGTCATGGTGAAGACACAACTGTCAAATCCAAAACAAAACCAATATGATATATATCAAAGCCATACATGTAGACAATCTATACATGTAAATAACCGAAGGAAATGCATGCCAAACCTTTTTAAGTCGCTGTGCGATGCGCATAACACTGCACAGTGGCGGACGTCTATTGTAAGAAAATAACCATATATGTATATATCTTTTGTTTAATATGTACGTTCCGCCGTTTTGAAAACAATTTAGAAGGGTTTCCTTGTTTTAAACGTGTGGTGTCATATCAGACACGTAGGTAAATACTGAGACTATAGCTCCCTTTTTTGAATTCCTTTCGATAACTATCAATGCATGCAAAATATATCCAGGTACTGTTCTCTGACTACTCCTGCTCAGTACGAAAACAAATAGCAAATATCATAAAAACGTACTATTCCATAAGAAATCAATCCCAAAATGTATATAAGAATACCCTGTGCGTCTAGTGCGCACGGAAATCAAAATTCATATATGTGCCATACATGTGCACAGAAATAACATCTATGTGCAACGGGTGTGCACGAAACATCTGCCAAGGGCAACGGGCCTGCCTGACAGCAACATCAGGTGTATCTGACATGCACGAAGAATCCCGATTTAGTGCATCAGGTGTGCACCAAAATCGCATCTCAAAATATGCGCTCAACACACGCGAAAATCCAAATCAGGTGCATCCATCATGCATGAATAAAATCTAAATCATGCGCATCCAATATGCACGAAATCACGAAATCCAATATCAAGCGTCGATCATGCGCAAGATCCAAATCAAATGCATGGAGTGCAAGAAATCAATATCAATATCAGAATCAAAATCGACGGTATACAATACGGCTCAATCCAAATCAGGTATACCGCGGTATATAATCTCACAACTATGTGCATCAGCGTGCACAAATCAGATCAAAATACTAAAAGTGCATGAAAACCATGCTGAAAGCAAAAGTCAAATCACATGCATAACATAGGCATGAAATCAAAATTAACATATCGAATGACATCAAATCGAAGTCCTGTGCAACGGTAGTGCACAAAATACGTATCGCAGCACTGCAAGCATATATGAACTATACCGAGTGCAAAAATCGAATCGGGTGTATGCCATATGCACAAAATCAACCCAACTGTATGAAATCCATGAAGTCATAAGCATGTGTAGCCAAGGCACAAAAACGATTTCAGGTGCAATAACTGTGCACAAATATGTGTTAGTTATATGTATGCCCTAGAGGCCATTACTATACATAGGATGTATATTGTAGTGGATGCTGGGACATATATAGGGAGGACTTTCTTGCTCGACATGATAGTATGCTATCTGGTTACTCTTTACCTTAACGTGTACACTAATTGTCTCTCTGTTACATGTTGGTAAAGCCCTTAGGATGTGTACTTGACTACCTGGACTATGATGCGGATCATACTAGTGGGAACATGGTAGTCCATAAGTACATCCTTCAAAGTCCCTAGTCGTGGGTGTATCAAGACGGGGCATCGATATACCAGAGTAGACTAGCGTGTACCTTCTCGACCCATACAGATGGGCGATGGATGATCCCATATCCATTGGTGTTTGACATCAGAGATGATATACGGGTGCTCAGTGGAGACTGGGTACACTGGACGGACTCGCCGAGAACTCCCAGATGGTATTATACCTTACGTCAGATGGCAGTTCTCTGGTGACACTGGTACAGAGTAGTCTGTTGACCCGAGATCGTCATAGAGTCTTGTGTGATTCCCACTGTGCTTTGATTTCCACCTTACCACGTCCAAGAGGGTGTGCAAAACAGTGGTTTTTGGGTACAGTCCTGAATCACATGGAGGCAATGAGCGATAGGAGGGGATTCGTCTCTCCCGGTATAGGGAGTTGATGTTGCGCTGTGTTCGATTGGCTATAACCGGAAATTCCTGGCCAGGGTTGCTGAGATTTACTGGTAAGTGTTACCAGTAGTTTCTTGAACTGTTATAGACCTCATATCGACACGACTTATCGAGCTATTGGGGTCTGACGTTTACCACCCCTAGGTAAGATATGCGACATATCAGACGACGAGACCGGACTGTACGGTAAGTGTTGCTGGTTGGATTTACAGGAGTGTGAGCGGGCTTGCTCGTTGATCTTCTGATCGCTCAATACCCGGGTGGCCGTTACTTTTAGCAGACCGCTTGCGGCTTGTAGGTGTTTGATATGATCATCACCTGCTGCCGGCGTATTGACGAGTCTTTAGAGTCCTACACAGAGGTTTCCTGGCTCAAGCGAAACGAAATAGGAGCGCATATGAGATATGTGCGGGACCGAGAATAATACCAGTATGTGATACTGTATTCTATTCTCGCGATTTGTATCATTGGATGGTTATATATGATATAGCCGGGATACCGAATCAAGTGTTGATTCGATACATTGATACACTAGATATTAGTCGGTTATATGCGATATGACCGGATCATTAAATCAAGTGTTGATTTAATAATTTAATGTATAATTATGTATTTGATATATTATTTTACATTAACTAATATTTGTTCACTTAAGATGGATTTTCTCACTTGATGTGCACATTGTATATATGATATAGTTTTGTGCACTTGTTTGTATCATGTTTGATGATACATGCAAACTTGGGTGTGTGTATGCATTAAACCATGTTTAGGTAAATGGTTAGGGTTTTAATTTATTTATTTATTTATTCTTTTTGGCAAGAATAAAATGGTGGCTAACTTTGTTTCTTGCTTAAGCTTCATGGAGCTTCTTGTTTTATCTACCATTTTGTTTTTTCCTTAACCTAACCATTCACTTAAACCCTAGTTCATTCTCTACATGAGTTAGCCTCACCCATGGTTGCATTATGATAAGGCATCACTTGATTTTCTATTTTGATAATTAATTCTTTTTCTTTCTTCTTCTTCTTCTTCAAGAAGAAAGAAAACCATTGCTAGAAAATTTCTAAGTGATGAATCCAAGTGAGAAATCCAAATCCAAAGTGAACCCACTTCCTATTTCTTCATCCTCTACCACTTGCCAAGTAGTATAGGGTGTTTTCTTCACAAGTTTCATGACTTGGTGAAGTTGGAGCTTGATCTTGAGTTGCCTCGACGTAGATCATCTTCGGCATCGATGTCGACGACCTAGCCCGATCATTTCTTCGATGAAACCATCGCTAGAGTCCGGGATCTGATGATCGCAGCATAGGGACATCATCACGGAGCTAAGGAAGTGGAGGACCGGATCTACAAAGGTTGTAGTCTCTTTCACTTAGCAATAAAGTTGTTTACTAGCTTGTAGTTTCGCCTATTCTCTAGTTAACGATCCGTATTAGGGTTTATCGACACTGGAAAATTTTGAATTTGGTATGGTTGATGCCTTGTGAGACCTCTTGAGTGTGCCTAGGAACCCTACAATATGAATACCCAGTAGGTGCAACCATGGTGCACGAAAATAAATATCATGAAACTCAGTCATCAAGACTAAATCATGCGAATAGATCACCCAAAATACCAAAATCCAAGGTGACGGATGCGTGATAATCGAATCACCAAATCCCAAATCATAAATACCGTCGTCGATATATCCTCCTTCAAAGTCGAGAAGGTGTAGGTGCATCCAATACTAGCAGCGCAAGATATCTACTTGCTTCCTATTCATGGTCTGGCGTCCTCTGTCTCTGGCCCTTATCTTCTCTGTGGATTTCCAGTCTCGCAATCTATCGGCTCATCGGCCGTGTCAGGTGTGCTAACGGGGACGATTCTGTCCTGGCACTTCTCTGGTCATCTCTCGGTCAATCCTCACGACCACTCGTAAAGCAGCACGTCACTGGCGCCGACCTCTGGTCCTCTGAATACACATCACACATCTGATCTTAGGTGCAAATCTTATCGCAGCAGTGTCCTGGAAGGAATCCTGCTCAAGGTCTCCTCCAGTCTCGCCTATGCCGAACTGTATGGAGGCTGGTACTCTTGCATAATCTTTTCTCGCTCTCTGGACATCTGCGTCCTTAGCACAACATTTTCTCAGAAACTGGTCGCATCCCAACGCCGCTGTAGACATATCCGACCTTTAATCTTAACGGGGAGTAACAGCGGCTCTTCAGCATCTCGTACGAACCTCTTGTCCCACTTATCTGTATCATCTTCCACTTCGATGTCACGTCTCTATCTGCTCACTGCAAATGTCCTCGGCTACGGTCAATCCGAAGTCTCTCACACGGACTCGAAATTACAAACTCGGTATCTTCATCACTCTGTGGAAGATATCTAGCCGAACACGTCCTCAGGAACTCTTCCCAACCTGCGGAGGTATACTCCATACCCGTCCGTTCTTGATCAATTCACAACGCATCAGGGTGAGGTCCTCTATCCGAACCTGGTCAACTATCTCGTCGACGATGCCAAACTCTGGCCTGCTGGGTGTGCGCAATATGACCGCTCCTGGGTCCAAGTCTTCTCGTATAGTATTCCAGAAGGGTCCTGTTGAGTTCTCTCTCAAATCTCGTTTCTGCCGAATTGCCCAGAAGTTACCACCCTTACTATATCTGTTTCTTGTTCCGGAACGGCTGCATACTCATCGCGACTCCTTCTGGAGGGTATGTTCACATACAGCGCCTCTGCATGCGTATCGCATCTCTGATGTCAGCGGAGTGGAACGTCATCTCATTGAAATCTCGTGCGAACTCTTTACTCCACTCTGTTCCAATGTCGACTGATTCGGACTCGTCTTCTCGTGGCTGCATGGACTGCGCTCCAACGGCTATACTCGTATCTGGAGTCTCCCAAGCAATGTATCCCATCGCATGATATCCGAATGATGTCGAACCATTCGATCAATTTGTCAAAACCTCATAATCCCCCAAGAGATCAACATCTTGAGTACAGTTTAATAGTATTCCAGTACATGCCACAGCACCTGTGGACCAACCGTAGAAGGGCAAACCCAAGCCTCACAAATGGCACCGCTAAACTGCCGCAAACCCTAAGGTTCGAAGGCGTTCCATGGTCATTACGTCGAGTTAGGGTTTCATTCTTCTAGAGGGTCCATAGAATTACTTACATTGTCTTCCGAATACTTTAAACTTGGAAATGGGTTCCTGACATTCGATCGTCTCTATCGACTACCAACGAACCTGCGTGAAGTCGTTTCTAGCTGGAATCAATCAATCTGATGACGTCGCATCGGGGTAAGCGAACGAACCACATGTCCTAGTCATTCATCCTCAGGTGACTAGCGACCTTCCATCACATCTCTAAGTATATACTCATGCTGCAGTAGCTCCAACATCTGGGCGATATCTAGTCATTCGCAGCAGCAACTGGCTCATTCGTCTGTACGCTGAACAGCGCCTCAATTATCATGAATAAGCGATATATCAATGGTCATCACATTCTGGCTGGTCTCTAGCAGTAGCTCAATCCTCTGGTGCTTATCTGCACGTCCGAGTAATCTCGTAAAAGCAATCCGTCAAACGCTTATGGCGCGAAAACACTATAAAACGACGCCTCTCTATGCAATCGTATGTCCCTGGAATCACGCCCTGGTCAGTCCTCGTCCGTGACGAGCTCAAGCTGACGCAACTTTAGCCGTAGCTCTCTCTGCCCATGCAATCGTGGCAGCAAAATCAAAACCAATATCGATGAGGATAGATCATAGGAATGAATATAATACTGTGCACGGAAATGTACATCCTAAGGTTTCTTAAGCGGAGTAGCGTATCGTAAGTATGCCGCAGAATATACGTACAGTACGTCACTCTACTCAAGCTACCTACTCTATCAACTAAGGGTCATCCTACGCGACGAAAGTTCGGGAATAATACCCCCTCGACTAAGTCTAAGTTCCGTAAGAACAAGCCTAAGTTCCGTATATATATAAACGCTCTAGGCTCCGCATAGTCAAACTTAGACTCGAACCAAGGTTAACCTAGCGCTCTGATACCAACTTTGTCATGACCCGAAATAGCATGTGACTGGCCCTTGAATCATATGAAGTCTATAGGACCTCATCTAATTCAAGTAAGCCAAAAGCCCAGAAATCTAAAACCATTTTAAGGAGTAAATAAAGAAAACTAGTTTTTAAGAAGTAAAAAAACATGTTTTAAAAGCAAGGTTTTTAAATAAGTAAGCCGAATATGCATTTTTAAAATCTCTAGTCTTTCTGAAAATTTCGGCAGAGTTTCCTTTGTAAATACTGGCCCCGAACGGGATACAACAAGAATAATATGTGCACAATGATAAAAGGCATCCCCAAGCGGGAGCTAGCTCTTCGTTAATCGACGGTCACAACCACGCAAGCAGTATAATATACAACGCCGAAGGGCGAGGATCAAAACTCAAAAGGAAACTCAAAATCAGCATGAAAACCATAATACTACAACGCGCGATTCTAAGGTTGAAATAATACACAACTGGTTTTCTAAGTCTGAAACAATATACAAGTTTGGTTGATGGAATTACTAGATACAACTGATTAAAATAAATACAAGGATGGTCACGATCAGAGTGAACCCACCTACCAAAGCAATCACCCAGAAAGGAAACAGTGTGCCAGAAAAGCCGCAATGAAACCTGTACGGCAAAACCTGCAAGAAACTGTGGCACAACGGGGGTGAGTTGCCAACTCGTGAGTAGAAAACATCACAGAGCAGAAATCGTATGTACGACTCAATCCTAGGTCAATACGATCAGATATATATATAAATCTCAAATGAATAAGTCTAAAACATGATAAGGTGGCAAAGATAAACATCTATACATAAGTGTAGTACCAAGTGCTCGTGCCAGTGCCTCAGGTAACAACATATCATAAATATGAGGTTTGATCAATGTAATCAGTGTCAACTATATCATGAAGTCTATGAGTATGTGGATACCATCCAACTATGTGATCAATGTCATCAAGGTCGACTATATATATGTGGATATCGTCCACGTGTCATCCAATGACATAAAGCATCATGCATGTAAATATTATAAAGCATATGCAAGGAAGTATGAGGATATAAATCAACATGTGTCCCTCGCGACACAGCAAAATCATGGAACCTGAGTGTCTAGCATCGACACTCGAAAACATCATGAAACCTGTGTCCAGCATCGGCACGTAAATCCTCATATATCGGGTTCCGTCAGTCCGGATAGGCCCACGGGCTCCGTCAGTCCGGATCGGTCCATATCATCTCTCGACTCCGGTCGGTATCCTCCATATATCCGCTGAGCCTAAATACTATCACCGGTAGGTAGTAGTCCTACTGCCAGGCTCACCGTCTGCAACACATCGATCCGTTCTCGCCCCGGGATACCATACCAAGTCCACCATGTACCCGCAATCGGCCTCATCTGCCTCTTCGAATCGGGTTTCACATGTCGCTCTCAGAACCGAGAAAACATATGGTGGACGCACTGAAATATCATATCAAGGGTAACCGGGTTTTTAAAACAATACATACTCTCTTTTGAAATACCCACGGTCCCCAAATCCAGAAATATCATGGAAACAACATATCTCAATGCGTATAATCATAAAGCGTGATGTATGCGACATATAAAAGAAATGTAAGCATATCAGTATATCATGCAACATGGAATAGTAATATGCACATATCGAGGGAAAACCGGTCTTTTAAAAAGAATCAGTTTTTAAAATGTATCTTGCGGTTCCCAAATCTCCAATCAAGCCAGAATCATCTATATATGTGCAAATACGTATGTATGTAAGTATGGATGTACAATATGTATGTACGCAAGTATGAGTGTACAATAGGTATGTGCACAAGTATGAGTGTACAATAGGTATGTGCACAAGTATGAGTGTATAATATGTATGTACGCAAGTATGCCATGCAAGGGGTCATATCCTAATGCAATAATCCTACTGTGTAGTGACATGGCAATTATCGATGATGAAGTGTGTGAGCCGGCAAGCAGGTGTACGTGGAACATACGTATCATCGATAATGGTGCTGGTGTCCTGACAGCCTAGTTTTAATATAACAATAAATACATTTACACATGCAATGCGGTGCAAATAGCAAGAATATGCAGAAATCGACTAATAAACACAACAGTGAAGAATCTGCATCAATATAAAAAAGTCATACAGTTTTGCCATTTGAAATAAGACGAATCGGGGTTTTTAGTAAAATAAGGGCTACGGTGTTTTTAAGAAAAGATGCGTCTTTTGAAAATATCCGTAGAATCCCTTTGCCTATCCTTAAAATACTCCCGATTCGTTAGTTTTGAAATAGGTATGACTCGGTCTAGCCTAACATCTACTAAGCAAACTACAGATCTACTAACAAGCTAATCGGGAGGGGTATGGAAACCACCTAAATCTGAGTCGATATATATATATAATAGTCGGTGATCCCGCCTTAATGGTACCGCGTACGATACAATATTATATGACAATCTCGAGTCATGAGTGCGGATCTTATCATCAAATAAAGCTCGTAAGGTAAATCATCGTACGACATCTCAAATCTGGGTACGGGTCAATATCACATTCATCTCATCAATTATCTGGTATCCTTATCATCATATCTCATGATCTGGGGCATTGATCTAGGTCTAGTACAAACCGATACCATCTATATAGATATATGTGCGTGTATGAAAACACGCCCAAAGGCCCGCTAAAATCTCATGTCGTATCGCAAATACGAACCACATCATATCACCGATCTCATAGCACCAGGTCTAATCTCATCGACTCATCTCCAAATATCAACCACTATCCTCATCATCCAGGTATAAGTATAACAAGTAAGCATGTGTGTGCGTGTGGGTGTAAACCTATTCTTGGGTTCGCGACTAGGAAACTATACTAGTTTACTTCTAAACCCTAATCTGACCATTTTACACCTAGTCATATTCTGAATACCCATGTCACACATAAAGCTATCATGTATACCGTATATATAGTATACTAAATATCGAACTGCGGGGGTGCTATACGCCATCCACCCGACTTCCCCCATAGATATGATCTACTCACCTTGATCTTCGCTTGCCAATGCCGGCGTCGCCACGCGCTTGCTTGTCGTCTCGAAGTCGTTGTTAGTGTTTATGCCCTAGAGGCCATTACTGTATCATACTAGTTTGTATATTACTTAATGGAAGCTTGGGATATTCACAGTTGTATTGACAGTCTTGCTAAAAATGGTAGTATGCTACTTGGTTTGTGTCTACTTTAATATGTGCATATGTTTCTTGTAACGTATCGCTTAGACATATTAGTAGAGCCCTTAGGATCTTTGCTTGATTGCCAGCGTTGTGATGGCAGTCACACTAGTGGGGGCTGGGTAGTCTATAAGCAATATCCTATACAGGTCCCTAGTCGTAGGATTATCGAGACAGGGCATCGATACTCCGGAGTAGACTAGTGTGTACGCTTCTCATCCCAGTTAGGGAGATGGTCTGTCCCACAGCCATCAGTACGTCTACTGGAGATAGTATATGTTGGATATAGTGCCCTCAGAGTCAATTATTGGATCACAGGCACGTGATTGCAATGATTGAGGGAGGACCTATGCCGGTAGGACAGTCTTACTCAAGATGATAGTATGCTATCTGGTTTATCTTTATCATCGTGTACTGTTTTAGGTGACCTTACAGGTCACTATTGCGCGTTGATAGAGCCCCTAGGATTCTTGCTTGACTGCCAGCAGTATGATGGCGATCATATACGTGGGAGCTGGGGTCTATAAGCACATCCTTAAAAGGTCCCTAGTCGTGGGAGTTTCGAGACAGGGCATCGATATTCTAGATTAGACTAGTGTATACAGTCGAGACCCCGACGAGGGGCGGTGGCCGGTCTCACAAGCCACTGGTGTCAGTTGGTTCACCTAAGATGTATACAGGTGCTCATTGGGTTATGAGTACACCGGACAGGACTCGCCGGGAACATGCTGGTTGGGATTATACCAGACGTCAGATAGCAGTTCCCTGGTGACATGTATACAGGTTAGTTCATCGACCTGAGATCGTCATTTGTCTCGTGTGAGTTCCCACTGTGCTTTGATTACTACCCTACCACGGCTCAAAGGAGTCATGCAAACAGGTTTTAGTTGGGTACAGTCCCGAGCCACATGGAGACAGTGACCGGATCTGCAGGGGTTCGTCTCTCCCGGTATTGGGGGTGAGGTCACGCTGTGTCTAGGAGAGCCAATACATAAAGCCCTCGGCCGAGACAGGAGATTTACTGGTAGGTATTCCAGTAGTATCTCAGGGTATTCTGGGCTACACTCCGACACGACTTGTACCGCTTTTGGGGGTCTGACTTTTACCAACCCTCTAGGCCCGCCATGCGATGCTCATAGACGAACGGACTGGACTGTACGGATATTGTCACTGACAGGCTCAGTAGGGTGTCAGCATGAGTTCGCTCACAGACGTCCCTTTTGGTCAATACCTGGTAGCCCGTTACGTATGGCTAATACCTCTGACGCGCTAGTGGTTAAATCCACAGCCAAAAGTATTGACGAGTCTTTAGAGTCCCCCAGAGACAGTTACTCAAGTTTCGGGCGAAAATCTGTAGAGACCGTATGGAGATATGGCAGGGTTCGATCATATACGTGCGGTATTGCACGGATCATGATCGAACGGATAATACTAGCGGGCTTTAGTTTAAGCCGGATCCTAGTATTGTATTGTGTAGATTTTGTCTCTTTGCATTTGTATTCAGTGGAAATACAAATCCGGGTATGTATATACAGTCGCGGGGTTTTCCTGTAATTTATTACGGAATCAGTTTTTTGAAGTTGCCAGTTTGTATTCCGTTTCGGCCAGTTTTCCTTTGTTCCTTCCTGGCCGGATTTTTCCGATGGAGGGGGTTATTTGAAAGTGTTTAAATTAGATTTGTAAATGAGGGATTATGATAATACAAGCATCTTTGCTTTTTCTTTGATCATTGCTTGCATTAAATGTGATGGATTTTGAAAGGAGTTGATTTGGAAATGGGTGTGACAAATATACCACTTTATCATCAAACCTTTTCTTATGCTCACCCATTCCACCATCTTGTGCTCACCTCCCTTGTGTTATCCTACACATCTAATTTTGGCCAGCCACTTCTTGTGAGGTGGGGATTCATTTTCTAGTATGAGAGAAAAATATTCATCACACATTTTTGTTTGCTACAAAAAATTCCTCACATCTCTCCATAGTTCTTTCTCTTCTCCATCAATATGGAAACTTCATACCCGCTAGAGATAAACCACTCTACACTAGCCTACAGTATTCTTGGATACGTCGACTCGCCAACTTCGTGCCCGAGTTTCCTCGGTCCAGAGGTAGGAGCCCGTAAAAGAACCCAGCGATGTAGTGCCCGTTCCGACGAGGAGGTGAAGACCGGAGATTCCGCGAGGAGATCGGGATGGAGGTCGAAGACCGAAGGACACGGATTGCTCGGTATAGCATTCTATCCCATCTCTTTTTAGCTAGCATTGGGTTAATGGTTATGATCCGGGTTTTTAGGATGCGGTAGTGCCGGTTTAAAGTCAAGAAAATTTTCGTTTCCGCATTTTGGCCTCGGATAGATGGCCGGGGCGCTACCGTAGTCCTATATGGTATCAGAGCCACGCTATTAACCTAGTCTAGCTTGCTCTAACGTGTTTAAAGTATCGATCGAACAAAATTTCCGAAACCGCATTTTCATTTCATCAGTTTCTGTCGAAATTTTTCTGTGGTCAAAAAATTATTTGGTGTACTGTAGAAAATCAAGCAGGGTTTTGTAGGGGCACTGCAGAAATTTGGTGGACTAATTCCTTAGGAACGCCGCGGAACCGCGGCCTAAACCCCATTTTGGCCGCGGTTCCGCCGCCGTTATAACTCTTCATTGGAACAAATTTCTACAGTGCCTCTCTGACATGGAAATAGGGTTTTTAGTATATTCCTTTTGGGCCCAGATTTATTTTGAGTGCTACAGTTGTGCTTGGGGCCCACTTCGGGAAATTTGGTCGATCGAAAATTTTAAACATGTTAGTTTACAGTATTTACATTATATCTGCGACCGTGAATGTCATTTGATCGGTAAATCCTGTCTAACTGCTATAGCCCTTTTAGACGGATTTGCGAACGTGACATTCACGTTGATGTTCTATGTTGTGCTGTGATGTTGCGGATTTGTCATGGTGGATAGGCTGGTTACAATGGTAGTACAGTTTCGTTTTATATGTACATTTGATATTGCGGGGCGAGCGTCTGACATGTGGACTGTCGTTACTGCCTGTTTGTATATTATTCTTTTGGGGCACGACCGGGCTGAGGTCGATGCACCCGTTGTATATATTTTACTTTCTATACTAGGATTACTCCACGGAGGGGTGCACGGGTAGCCGGGTTCTAGAGGGCAACGGGCCCGCATCTCATGGCGTTGAGACGGAGGGGCCTCACTCTAGAATTGGCGGGCTATTCGCCGCACTCGTAGGGGGTACAGGTTGACCCAAGGAAGGGTGCTCAAGTTACCGGATTCCGTGAAGTGCTGGGTGGTCCATTCACGTTGTTGAAGGTGGCTGCCCCGCTTCAGGTTTTGGCGGGTAACTTGCCGCGCCCGTAGGGGTCTAGGATTTCATTGCGCAGGCTATCCACACGACCAGGGGAACGTCGGGTTTCAGTAGCGGCTCTATGAAACCCCGGGATCCCAGATATCTGTATTGTTCTGTGATGCTTATTACATTTCTGTGATGTTGCATTTTATCACGCCTTAAGCGAATATTATATATTGATATATATACTAGTAGATGTTGTATATGTTTTGTATCCGCGCTAGTCCAGTCCCCGCTCTGTCGTTAGTTAAGTAACCTAACGGGTGATGATGGGACCCAGTGGCGAATGCGGATAGCATATACGTACATCGTATTTTCGTTCTTTTGTGGTTTGATCAATTGATGGGATTGCGTTGATTTGGATCAATGCAAGCTAAACAAACCTATTCTGATGTTGTTGGAACATTTTAAAAAAAAAGCTGTTATTGCAAGGACGTTATCTTTTGTTTTGCACAGTGGTATTCGGTTATGAATTTCCAGCACCTCAGTCGACGAGGCAAGGGTCGAGATCCCTTCACCGGGAGTGACCCCTTGGACAGAAGTTTATGTCAGGGTAATAACTTCACTATAACTGATTGCCTTTTGCTTTGCATCGTGGTATTCAGCTGGAATATCCTGCACCTCATTCTACGGGGAAAGAGCCGAGATCCCTTCACTGGGAGTGACCTCTTTAGCAAAGGTTTTCGCCACTATAATTTTATAAAAAGCTATCCGGTTCCTTCAACGATATCAAGTTCATTACGTTAAAGGTTTTTCGCCAAAAACCACTCGTAGCCCTCCGTCATTTCAGATGGGTAGCACTTAGTATTCATGCTATGTTTGTTGGCCTTCGTCAAGGCATAGTGAATGGCAGCTGCTTGTTACTTTTCTGCTGCATAGATAGATGCGTTGGTTTGGGACAGTCGTATAGCCTTGTTGGCCTTCGTCAAGGGCTTGTACGGGTTGGTTCAAATTAACCTGGACAATGACGGGTAAAACTTGACATGTGACTTATGATTTGTTGACCTTCGTCAAGGTCATAAGAGCATGGGGTAAAAATCACATCGGGAGTTTCTAAAAAACTGAAACTTGCTAGATATGCGCATACCTTCTGGAGTGTGATAACGTGAGTGGATTCCATCACGTTATCATGCGATGATAGTTGGATCCCGATTCCCACTGATAAGTTGGTTTACTCCTCGGGTGATCCCGACTAATTCTTCTTTCAGGTTTGGAGGAGAATTTGACGTTACAGTGGGAGGTATCCTGATTAGATAAAGTGATAACCATTCTGATCTAGGTTAGAGTGCACGCTGAGTGTTTTTTTCTCTCTCTCTTTGGCAGCGACCATGGCCCGACCCTTGACTATGACTCAGTAACCAAATTAACCGAACCTTCTTAAAACACTAGCTTTTGGATTGTCAGAGTTGCATATCTCATTTCCACTCCTACTCTTACCCTTTTCTCCAGGACACCCCGTATTATTACGAACATCCACTTCTATTGGATAAAACCATCGTATGGTTATATACGAACTCGAAGGAACTTGTTCCAGATTCGAGGATGGTTTCTGGTTCTGGAGAAAACGAATAGGACTATTCAGTTGTTTTTTCCTTTTACCTTCTCTCAGGTTGCGAGTGCTCCTTGGATTAGGACGGTACACCTATTATGCTAATTAGATAGTCTTCTTCCAAACCATAGGCAAGTGCCGAACGGTAGGGAATGAAGAAAACCAATTAGCCTAACGATGGTGTACATAAGGTAATAAGTTAAGTCAAATAAAGGGATTAGTAAGAGGGCAAAGTAAACTGCGACTGCTATTCACGACCAAACCAAGTATTTCATCGCCACTCCTACTTCACCTTTGTATTTCTCCAGGACACTCTGTATCACTACGAAGATCCACAGTTTTTTGGATACTCCATCGTATAGTTATATACGAACTCGAAGGAACTTGTTTCAGTTCGGGGATGGATTCTGGTTCAGGAGAAATAGGAATAAGGTTTTATTCAGCTGTCTTTTATCTTTACATTCTCTCGGGTTGTGAGTGCTCCTAGGATTAGGACAGTACACCCATTATGCTTATTGGATAGTCTTCTTCCAACCATAGGCTGGTGCCGAATGGTAGGGAAGGAAGAAAACCATTTGGCCTAAAGGGGTGTACAGAAGCTAATGACTAAAGACATATAAAGGGATTTGGAGAGATGGCAAAGAAATATACAGTTACAGTTGTGAATCTGATAATGGAAGAGGCATTACTAGGGATACCCGGATACCCCTTCGAAACATTTACTTGTTTCAGTTTCACTGTGGACGGGCGCGGACATGAGCAAGCTGTCCCCCTGCGGAAGTGAACTCGAACTGCACTCTACCATCACACAAGAGTTGCCAATCTGCAGAACACTGATGCTGAACTGCGCTCAACTAGGACAAGCTACCCCCGGGCCTACAACTCAAAGCATCAGCTACCACATTCGCTTTGCCCGGGTGATAAAGGATCTCACAATCATAATCCTTCACTAGCTCCATCCAACGGCGCTGTCTCAGATTCAGATCCCGCTGCTGGAAGATGTACTTCAAGCTCTTGTGATTCGTGAAGATCTGACACGACTCCCCGTACAAGTAGTGTCTCCAAATCTTCAACGCAAAGACCATCGCACCCATCTCAAGGTCGTGAGTGGGGTAATTCTGCTCGTGCTTCTTCAGCTGCCTAGAAGTATAAGCAATCACTTTATCATGTTGCATCAATACAAAATCGAGCCCCACTCGAGAAGCATCACAATAAACAACATAGCCGCCCGATCCAGAAGGCAAAGATAGAACTGGTGCTGTCGTCAACCGAGTCTTCAACTGCTGAAAACTCTGCTCGCATGCATCAGTCCAAAGAAAAGGAACTCCCTTCCGGGTCAGTCCATTCAGCGGTGCAGCGATACTCAAGAAATTCTGCACAAAACGGCGATAATAACCAGCTAAACCCAAAAAACTGCGGACCTCAGTCACCGATACAGGTCTGGGCTAAAGCTGTACAACCTCAATCTTCCTCGGGTCTATAAGAATACCATCACCAGTCACCACATGACCCAGGAAGTCAACTCTATCGAGCCAAAATGTGCACTTTGAGAATTTAGCATACAGCTGGTGCTCTCTCAATATCTGCAAAGCAATCCTCAAGTGCTGCTCATGCTCCTCACGACTTCTAGAGTAGACCAGTATGTCATCAATAAACACAATAATAAAATGGTCGAGGAACGGCCTGAAAATCCGGTTCATCAGATCCATGAATGCTGCTGGCGCATTGGTGAGTCCGAACGACATCACCAAAAACTCATAATGCCCATAGCGCGTACGAAAAGCAGTCTTCGGAATGTCATCATTCCGAACCCGCAACTGATGATAACCCGAACGCAAATCAATCTTAGAAAAATGTTTCGCACCCTGGAGCTGATCAAATAAATCGTCAATACGAGGTAAAGGATACCTATTCCGCACCGTAACTCGGTTCAATTGACGATAATCCACACACAGCCTCAAACCGTCGTCCTTCTTCTTGACGAATAGAACAGGAGCTCCCCACGGCGAAACACTCGGATGCACAAGTCCCATATCAAGCAATTCTTGCAATTGATCTTTAAGCTCTCTAAGCTCTGCCGGAGCCATCCGATAAGGCGGTATAGAAATAGGCTCCGTGCCAGGAATCAAATCAATGCAGTACTCAATATCGCGCTCTGGTGGCATCCCAGGTAACTCATCGGGAAAGACGTCGGGAAACTCTCGCACGGTAGGAACCCCATCCAACGACTCCACTGTGGCTCCGGTATCATGAATGAAAGCCAAGAATCCCTGGCATCCCCTCCTCAAAAGCCGACTAGGGCAAAGGACAGAATTCAAGCTGTGAGGGGCGGCACCACGGCCCCCCTACACAACAAACACTGACTCGCCGGGAAAACCAAACCTAACTGTCTTCTCGCGGCAGTCCACTGACACGTAGCAAGTAGCTAACCAGTCCATGCCCAGCAGAACGTCGAAGTTCAACATCTCAAGAAGGATCAAGTCGATGGACAGATCTCTGTCTCCTATACGGACAACACATGACCGGAACACGTGTTGTGCAACAAATGACTCTCCCACAGGAGTAGTCACGACAAGCGGCTGATCTAGCAAACACGACTCTCAGCCTAACCTCGGCACGAAGTGCGTAGAAACATACTAATGCGTAGATCCCGGATCGAAAAGAACATGTGCATCATAAGAACATACAAAAAGGGTACCTGAACCACAGCATTGGACGCCTGCGCGTCCTGGTGAGTCAAGGCAAAAACTCGAGCCTGCACTCTACCGGCTACTGGCTGTCCTCTGCCTCCGCCACCTCGTCCTCTTAGCATAAAACCACCACGGCCACGACCTCTCTGAGCAGGAGTCTGACGCGGCGCAACCATAGGAATAAGAGGCAACGCTCTCTGAGGCGGAGAATGTGGTAAGGTAACCTGAGGTATGGCTGGACCTCTCTGACGTATCACGGTACAATCCCTCATGAGGTGCTGTAAATTGCCACATCCAAAACACCCACGTGTCGACGGCTGACCCTCCGGGGAAAAAGTACTGAACAACTGGCCACGTCCTACGTCTCTGCTACTCCCAGTGTCTGAACGAACTCTGTTTCGGGATCTAAACCTCTGCCTCCTGGCTGCTATACCAGTACGAGCCCTCTTCGGTTCCGGAACAACCGATGACTCAGATAGACGCTCCTTCACCAATAGGGCTGCATCCACAGCTACCGCATACGTGTCGCAATGCTGAATGCTGATGGCTAGGAACAACTGGGTAAGCAGGCCTCGAAAAAACCTCTTCACCCTCATCTTCTCAGTCGCCACCAAGTACGGAGCATACATAGACAGCTCGGTAAACAGTACATCATACCCAGACACCGTCATCCTCGGCGTCTGGCGTAACGAATCAAATCCGCACGCTCACGCATCCCTGGCGCTCGGTGGAGGAATACGGGCGAGAAATGCCGTCACAAACTCAGCCCAGGTCATAGGAGCAAGACCCGTGGCTTTTCCCCTCTCCAAGGACTCACACCACTTCTGGGCCAGACCCTCCAGATAGAAGCTCGCGAACTCCACCCATCTCTCGTCGGAGCATCAGAGCGAACGACAAATCCTGGCCATCCGGTCGATAAACGACTGTGGATCCTCAGTAGCATCGGTGCCAGTGAACACCGGAGGCCTCGGCCTCATAAACTCTGTCAGTGATACGGTAATAACCTCCGGAGCTGTAACCGCAACTGCCGGAACTGTAGGTACCATCGTGGTCCCTGCAACGGGTGGAACAACTGCCTGCCCCTGCGCTCGAATGGCCTCTACTAAAGTCCCCATCATCTGGCGCAGGTCCTGCATACCAGCCCCAATCATAGCAATGTGCTCCGATACAACAGGCGTACCGCCCTGGTCAGTCCTCACCTCAGATGAGTCAACTCTGACCTCGGCCCTCACGGCCGCTCTCTGTGCCCTCATAGTCTTCGGCGGCATATAGGCTGGAAATTGAAACAAGATTCGATAAGGACACAGAAATCGAATCACAAGGATGTAACAATCACGGTAGGAATATCAATCAATAAGTCCTAAGGTCACTTACGCGGAGTACCGTGTCGTAAGTATGCCGCGGAACATACACACGCTACGCCACTCTTCTTAAGCTACCTACTCCATCATACCAAGGCCATCCTACACTCCGAAAGGTAAAACCTAGCTCTCTGATACCAACTTTGTCACGACCCAAAATTAGACACATGACCGGCCTTTAAACCACGTAACGTCTATAGGCGTACGTAATCTAAGTAAGCCGAAACCCAGAAATCTAAACCACCCAAAACTGGATAAATGGAGAAAAACATAGTTTAAAACATTCGGAAAATCTTAAGTAAAATCTTTAACTTTAGTTTTCTTTCTTGAAAATTTCGGCAGCACCTCCTTTGTAAAATCTAGCGCCGAAAACGGGTACAACATAGATAATATATAAAGCATCCCAAACGGGAGCAAATCACGCCCAACTGTGGAGACAACCACCACAAGTATATATACGACGCTGAAGCGAAGAAATATAAAAGAAAACTGCATAGAGAAGTAAAACTTTTCAATAAAACCGGCTCCCACGAGCACGGCACCCAAAGTCACCAAAATAATAGTACAATACCGAATCCTCACAACTCGTCTTTAAGTCAAATACAAGAAGTGGTAGATGGAGAATACCAGATCCAATCAAAAAGATATACAATGTACAAACAGATAACCGCAAACCCACCTAAAAGCAAAGGCCTCACAGCCAACCGTAGCGGTTCCGCAAAAGTAAAGATGATAAGACGCCCTGCCGCGACTACTCTGAGGGTAAGTCCTGCAAAAAACTGTGGCACAACGGGGGTGAGTTGCCAACTCGTGAATAGTAATTAACATCATATTGTAATCGCAAGTATGCACGAATAGCGATTTATCTATAACATGTAATCCGATAGCATAATATGACAATGTGAATATGCAACAATCATGTAAAGGTATATCATCATGGTACTGCAACTACATGAAGCAATACATATAAAAAATAATCCTGAGTGTGGGATGATATAATAAAACCTCATGCAAAAATCATCAACATGGAAAAAAACACCAGTGTCCCTTACTGACACATCAAATCCCAAATTCTCAGGCACCGCATTCTCAGATCGGCCCTCACATTCTGTAAGTCTCATGGAACCTGAGTGTCTAACATCGACACCTAAAACATTATGAAAACATATACCTGTATGTATATATATATATATATATATATATATATATATATTTATATATATATGAGAATATCAACCACGTATGTCCACCGACGATACGTAAAAATCATAGAAACCAGAGTGTCAAACAACGACACTCGAAACATCATGAAACCCGTGTCTAGCATCGACACGTAAATCCTCATAACTCAGGAGCTGTCACCACGACTGGCCCTGACGATATGTCATACATCACTCCGGTCGGTATCCCCACGATAACCACCGAGTCTAAATACAATCACCGGTAGGTACTTGCCCGCCTTCCAGGCTCATCGCCTATCATCTGCGATCATCTTGCCGAGGGGAACCGTACCGGGATCCACCATATACCCGCACACGGCCCACTACACTCCTTGCATCGGGTATATATCATAAATCTCAGAACCGAGAAATCTCATGGTGGACGCGTCAAAATATCATATCAAGAGAAACCGGGTTTTCAAACAATACATAGTTTCTTGAAAATACTCCCACGGTTCTCAAATCCATAAATCATATGAAATTCATATCTCAATGCGAAAAATCCATGAAAACTGATATATGCAACATAAAACAACATTATGAGCATATCAAGGGAAAGCCGCTCTTTTAAATGAATCCAGCTTTAAAATATATCATGCGGTTCCCAAATCCTCCGAAAAAAAGTGCAGCATCATATGATGTGTACATGTAATTGTAGCAAGGTTTAAGTATCTACATGTAAGCAAATATATATGATGTATTTCATAAGCACAATAGTCAATGTCTTAATATCACATGTCAAAACAATACCACTTAAGGTATATGCAACTATAGAAAAATATGTGGGTGTACATGTCAGTATGTGTGCATGATGTACATGTAGCTGTAATCGAGTATGTGGATGTACATGTCAATATGTATGCATGATGTACAAGTAGTTATAGTAAGGTATACGTGAAATGGAATAAGAGTTACTATCTTAACTATCCATGTCCAATACAAAATCACGTATGTATGTGTCAACAATATTTCATATGCACAATGGAATAAGAGTCACTACCTCAATTATCCCTATCCACTACAATAACACGTATGCATGTGGGTTGTGCGTGTCATGGCAATTACTGACGGTGTGGGTGTAGCATACAAATTAGTGCTCATGCAATATGAACCGTCAGTAATGTGTTATATCTAAAGGTACAAGTCAAGGTACAACAGATAATACTATGCAACGACATTCATATGAAATCAACTAATATGCAATAACATGCAGCTATCATATCATATCAGCCCCGACGCATAACGCCATACGGGCGATTTCCCCGTAGATGTTAAATCTACTCACCGATGGTCTCGAGCTATGAAAATCCGACCACCTACTTCCCTTTGTTCACAGCGTCCGAAGTCCCCGCTTGCGATGCTATAATTTCACAAACACATAAACAGAGCAAAATCTCAGAAATCGACCAATATAACGTAAAACTACGTTTTAAACGATGCACCAACTCCAAACTAACCTAAAAGTGTCTGTCTAGTGGCTAACGTGCATGGCCATACTACGAAACCAACCCAAGTGCAGCAGCTGCACAAGATCACGATTCGTGTCGGATAACGTAACACGCGGACTCAAAACACTAGATTGTAGGAAAACGATCCCAGATTTTGCATACTGTAAATACTTAAAATTTAAACAGTACCAAATACCCCAAAACCACAGCAGACAACTACCCAACAAAACCCAACCCCAACACCCCCCTCCAAATCCGACGTCGCCGGATTTCGTCGTCTAGTCGCCGGCTAAAACTGGTGGGGTGGGTCTCGGGTCTCAGGTGGAATCTGAGGGTCACTAGTACAACACTACTATCTTGTTTGGTCAATCAGTAAAAATCTCAAGTCACAGCAGATCACAGAGGCTCAAAAAAGACACTAAAAATACGATATTGCACTAATCGATACTTAAAGCGTTCTACACAACAACCAACGAGCTATACATCATAAAAACTTCTATTTAACAGTTTAGGGATTATACCTATCAATACTTGCTCACAAGATCCTAGCTTTCCAAGCTCCAAGTGATAATAGAAGCAAAAGCAAGACTTGAAGTATTTTTGGTGAGATTATTTAGGGAATTTGGAGATTACATGAGCTTGGAATAAAGAAGTTGAGCAATGTACCCGCAGACGGTGCATCCCTCTCCTCGAATCGGGCTTAACGCCTTTCTATACGATTTTCTTGCCCCGGGGTACCTCACCGGGTCCACCATGTACCCGCAGACGGTGGATCCCCCTCCTCGAATCGGGTATGTGTACACACTTGGCTCAAGAACCGAGAAAAATCATAGTGGACGCCATACACCATATCAGGAGAAACCGCATTTTCCTTTAAAATTTAGTATATGTTTTCAAATTCACATGCGGTTTCCCCAAATCCAGAAATCTCATGGAAAAACCGAAATCTCATAATCATGAGTATATAATGAGATAATGAATATCGGCATCGGGCCCAATTGTAGTATATGATCAGAATATAGGTAAACAATGCATGTGGCATCTAAGTACGAAATGCAATGTCAAAACTAGCATATTATATCGGGTTGGTAAACAATGCTACTTAACTACAACTATCAGTGCATACAATGTAATAAAGGTTACTACTGTTTGAGTGATATGGCAATTACCGATGATGATGTGTGTGAGCCGGTAAGCAAGTGTACGTGCAATATACACATCATCGGTAATGGTGCAGGTGTCCTAGCAGATAGGATCATAACAGAAAGTAAACAGTGAAAGCAACAATAAAGTATATAAACCATTGTACGAGCCATACTGTTTATCGTGTTTAAATAGCATGAATCGTTGTTTTTAGAAAAGTAGGGACTATGGTGTTTTTGAGAAAAGAGATGTCTTTTTTGAAATCCATAGCAACCCTCGGTTTATTCTTTGAAAAAGCTTACGATTCGTCAGTTTGAAAATAGGTATGACTTGAGCTTAACCTAACGTTTATCTAAGCAATCTAAAAGCTAAACTAAGAACGTAGTCGAAAGTAAATAGGAATTGCAGCATATCCGAGTCGATATATCTAGTAGTCGGCGATCCCGCCTCATACTATCACGTACTGTAATATCCCTCGTACGGCATCCTCGAGTCAAGAGTGTGGATCAATCATCATATACATCTCGTACGGTAGAATCCATCATACGATATCCTCAAAATCGAGGGTACGGGTCAAAATATCATATGTATATCATATAGTTCATACGGTATCAATCTTCGTACAATATCATAATCAGGGGTACGGATCTAAGGTCTCGTACAATCTATTATTTCATCGATTCACATGTTATCGCATGTTTGCACATATATCGCCCAACGATCCTTTATTATATCATATCATAAACGGTGTTGTTCATTCCAGAATATTGCATTTTAATACCGCTCATTCTTTATCTATTTTGTTATATATCGGTACTATTAATCAGTGTCTGCTCAGTAATATAGATTATAGGTATCCGTGACAAAATACTGGAAATACATTAAAAATTACGGATATAACAGTTGTGAGCTGTCACTGCAACAAGAACTGTAAACCGACCAATATTTCTTGAGTTTCTTTGTGCAACATACTTGTGTACACACTTTTTATCTAAATGGACCAACACGATACAAGTGTGTACACAAGTGTGCACTAGGACCTAGAGAGGGGGCTGCCATGGCATACACTCATGATGGATAGATGCAAGTGGTATGACAAGTGGGCATGAGAAGTGATGGGTGTTTAATGCATAAAGTGTTGATGTGATTTGAAGCTATAAGTTCCCTCCAAAAACCCTGAGTGCATCCAAAGCCTTTACTGAGAAAACAAACAGCACCGGAGTGATGCGGGAGACAACAATTGTACACACAATAAATATGAGCCCTTGTGCTCGGATTTGACCCGAGCACAAGCCCCACAAAACCGGCCTGGCCGGCCCCCTTGCCCTAGTGGGTCCCAGTCTTCTGCAGGCCCTCCCTTACTGCAACATCAGCTCATTTTTATTTTTTGTTTAATTTCCTTTTGATCCTATAAATACAGAACCAGTGAGCAAGGAGAGGGGGTCTTACATTGTCTAATTTTGTCTTTCATTTTACACTTCTACTCTTTTGTATTTCATTTTGTTCTCTTGTATTCTTTGCCTTAACTTGCGCTTGCAACCTCTTCATTGAGCTTGCAAGGTTAAACTTTGGTTATTGCACTCAAGGGTTGTATCATCTCTTCAAGTTGAATAAAGCTCTCTTTTGTGCCTTCATTTTCCCTTGGGTTCTTTGTCTTCACTTGATCTTGCAACCTCTTAATTGAGCTTGTAAGTTTAAGTTTAGGTATTTGAATCCATGGTTTGTATTATGCTCTTTGGTTCCTAGTTATTTTCTTTCTTGCTCTTTGTTAGTTATATGTATGCCCTAGAGGCCATTACTGTACATCCGATGTATATTGTAATGGATGCTTGGACATATATAAGGAGGACTTTCTTGCTCGACATGATAGTATGCTATCTGGTTGTACTTTGTCTTAACATGTACTCTAATTGTCTCTATATTACATGTTGATAAAGCCCTTAGGATATGTACTCGACTACTGGGACTACGATGAGATCATACTAGTGGGGCCACGGTAGTCGACGAGTACATCCTATAACTGTTCGTAGTCGAGGGTGTATCGAGACAGGGAATCGATACACCAGAGTAGACTAGCGTATACGCATCTTGACCCATATGATGGGTGATGGATGATCCCATATCCATCGGTGTTTGACATCAAGGATGGTGTACGGGTGCTCAGTGGAGACTGGGTACACTGGACAGACACGCCGAGAACTCCCAGATGGTATTATACCTCACGCCAGATGGCAGTTCTCCGGCGACACTGGTACGGAGTAGTCTGTTGACCCGAGATCGTCATAGAGTCTTGTGTGATTCCCACTATGCTTTGATTTCCATCATTCCACGTCCAAGAGGGCGTGCAAAAAGGTGGCTTTTGGGTACAGTCCCGAATCATATGGAGGCAATGAGCGATAGGAGGGGATTCGTCTCTCCCGGTATAGGGAGTTGATGTTGTGCTGTGTTCGATTGGCTATAACCGGAAATCCCTGGCCAGGGTTGCTGAGATTTACTGGTAAGTGTTATCAGTAGTTTCTCGAACTGTTATAGACCTCATATCGACACGACTTATCGAGCTACTGGGGTCTGACGTTTACCACCCGTAGGCGAGATATGCAACATATCAGATGACGAGACCGGACTGTACGGGAGTGTTACTGTTTGGATTCACAGGAGAATGTACAGGCTTGCTTGTTGATCTTCTGAGCGCTCAATACCTGGGTAGCTGTTACGTTTAGCTGACCGCTTGCAGCTTGTGGGTGTTTGATATGATCATCACCTACTGCCAGCGTATTGACGATTCTTTAGAGTCCTACACAGAGGTTTCTTGGCTCAGGCGAAACGGAGTAGGGGCACATATGTGATATGTGCGGAACCGAGGATAATGCGATATAAGATACCGTATTCTATTCTTGCGATATTTGATATCAGCCGGGTCATCGGATCAAGTGTTGATTCGATGAATCGGTACGGATAAATATTAGTCGGTTATATGCGATATAGCCGGATTTTCGGATCAAGTGTTGATTCGATAATTTAATGTATAATAATATATATGATATATTAAATTACATTAACTAATATTAGCTCACTAAAAGATTCTTTTTCTCACTCGGGTAATACGTTGATATATATGTGATATATGTTAATTGTATTATTTTATTTGGTTACAATAAATATTATATATGTGATATATAATATTGTAACATGATATGATAAATAACGCAACATGTTTAGTAGAGATTAAACAAGATTAGGGTTTGATTTGGGTTAATTCTTTCTAGATGATTCTAGAAGGTTTTGTTTTGTCATGGAAAAGATATTTACACATGACTCATCTTTAACCTAACCCAAACCCTACACCCTTGGTTAATTCTCTACAATGGTTTAGCAACCATGGTTGCATTATTGATCATTATCTTCTTTCATTATTCATCACAAAAGGATTCTTATCATATTGTTCATCTTCTTCCTTATTTTCTTTTCATGAAAAAGCTTTCTAGCTTTTTCTAAGTGATGAAAAATGAGTGAGAATAAGAAAATAAAAGAGAGCAAAAATCCTACTTCATCATTCTCATCTATCCTTGCCATGTAGATGAGGGTGTTCACTTCATATTATGAGTGTTAGCTTGTGTTAACGAAACTTCAAGGTAGATCATCTTTGTATCGAAGATCGGAAGCAAGACTGCATCTTTCTCTTCGTGGAACCTCTCGAGAGTCCGGAACACGATGATCGCAGTGAAGGGACCTCAACACGGAGCTTTAGAAGTGAAGGACCGGATCTACAAAGGTTGTAATCCCTCTCACTTAGTGTTAAAGTGTTTAACATGTTTGTTTTCGCCTAAACCCTAGTTTAAAGATCCGGTTTCGGGTTGTTCGGCACGGCTAATTTTTTAATCGGGCATGGTTGATACCTCGTAGACCCTTGTGCGCGTGCCTAGCAACCCTACAGTGGTATCAGAGCCATGCTAGAGCTTTAGGCAAAGTCTAGACGAAATTTAAAGTCCGATCGAACCCGGAAAACCCGATAAAACCCCTTCTCTGTACATTTTTCAAAAATATGGTTTTTTCTTAATTAAAAATGCTCAGAAAAACAAGCAGAAAAAACTAAGAATTACTGTGAAGTACGGTCTCCTAAGTCAACTATTTGGCCGCGGAACTGCGGCTAAACCATGGGTTTGGTGGCGGTTCCGCGGCCAAAATTTCGACTTAGTCCCTGAAATTTCACTTAATTATTCTTAGGTCCTTTCTTGTTATTTTTTTCTGGGAATATTTTAATTCCACTCAAGTGTTGAGTTTTCTAGGGTTGTATTGGGGAATCGTTGATTCGATCAGATAATTTAACTTTCATTAGTTTTGTCCGGATAATTTTTAGAAACTGTTAAAAAGTTCGAACGGATATCAATAACTCACTTTTTCCCCTATCGGAAATTTTTTCAAAAGTTGGATTTTTTCTCGTGTTTAAGAACGTTCTAAGTCGTGCAAGTAACGCGGTGGACCCTCTAGAAGACAACAAACCTTAACTCGATCATGTGACCGTCTTGAACTGCCTTTTGAACCTTAGGGTTTGGGGCAGTACGGCGTGCCACATGTGAGGCGTTGGCTTGACCCTTCTACGGCTGGACCATTGGTACTGTGGCATGTGATGGATGTTTTTAAACTGATTTCAAGTGTTGAGATATATTGGGGAAATCTTGGGTGTTTGATTATTCGATCGGAAAGTTTAACATTGTCTATTTATCTGGAATGTGATACAATATTTGGAATCCACAGGTAGTTATGAGATAACTAATTTGAATGTTGTAAATCTAGCAGTTCAGTCTCAAATTGATCGGTTGCCACGGAATTTTGATGTAATCAAAATTCCGTCGCAATCACGTAGCGTACGCGGATACTCGCCGGGTAAACTTAACAGACAGCCACGCCCAATAGCCCCGACCAAGTGACTGTAGGAGAACCCCGTCGCCAAAAGCATCCGTTCGGGTGCTCGCGGCAGCGGTGTTCCGCCTTAGTGCACTTCGTCGACGGCATCCAGGGGTGCGGCCGTCTACTAAAGTTTGCGACGAGCATTCGATCAGGACGTCGGGAATCTTGTTGAATTGCCCGACTTGATATTGAAAAGAGTTTTCGATAATGAGACTAAAATGCGGGGTTTATAATTGTTAGGCATGCGATGTCTAAGAAATTCATTTGGTTAGGCATGCGATGTCTAAGAAGGTTGCGGATTCCAACTGTTCTAGTTTTACACTTTCTTTTCTGTGACCGTAAGCGTAGTATGTGGTGTATCGCCGGCTTCGTTGCTATACATCAACAACAATCGGGATACGCATACTTGCTTACGTTGATGATATGAGATATTATGTGTTGCTGTGATATGTTATATTGGATCGTCGCGTTCTGAATAGTCGGGGGTTTTATGTGAGATGAGAGTTTTTTCTTTTTCATTCATTTAAAATTCATTTGTATGTAATATTCTTTTATTGGGGCACTTCCAGGTTGCGGATGATGTCACCGTTGTATATTATTTACTTTTCCGCATTAGGTAGACCCAAGGCGGGGAGCACAAGTAACCGGGTTCTAGAGTCCAGTGGAAGACCATCTCGAGGAGTCGATACCGGGTCTCCTAACCCTAGAATTGGCAGTGTTACTTGCCGCTCTCGTAGGGGTCTAGGGATGTGGGTTTGGCTATTCATCGCGACCGTGGAATCCGTGTTTTATACAGGCTCGTATTGAAAACACGGACGTCTTAGTATATCCAATATTTCATATATGGTTCTTCTGCTGCAATGTTCTGTGATGAGATCATATTACTGCCTGAGACGAATGTTTATATTATATATATGAGATATATGTTATATTGCATATTTCGTTTCAAATGTGATGCTTATGAAGCATAATAAAATGGGACTTCATTAATGAGATTAATGAAATAAAAGAAACCTAAGATATTGTAGAAACTTGTTTAAAAACTGGTAGCTCTAGTTCTTGCTTTGCATAGCGGTGTTCCTTGTAGAAATCTAGCACCTTATTCGATGAGGAAAGAGCCGACGATCCCTTCACCAGGAGCGACCTCTTTAGTGAAACTAGCGGATGCTATAAACTCGGTTTGTCTTTTGATTGCTTCTATAGTTTTTGCTTTGCATAGTGGTATATATGATATATTTTGCATCTTATTCGATGAGGAAAGGGCCGACGATCCCTTCACCGGGAGTGACCCCTTTAGCAAAACTAGAAAAGCCTAAAAAACACTCCATTTAAAATCACTCGATTCTACAACGATATCAAGTTCATTACGCAATAGGTTTTCCTAAAAACCTGTCGTAGCCCTTCGTCATTTCAGATAAGTACTTCATAGTATTCGTGCGGCGTTTGTTGACCTTGTCAAGGCATAGTGTGCGGTAGCTATTTATGCTTATCTGCATAAGCATATGATGCGATTGGATTAGGGTAGTCGTGCGACTTTGTTGACCTTGTCAAGGGTCGTGCGAGTGGGTTTAATTCAATCAGGAAATGACGGGTTGAACTTGACTTGCGGTCTATGGTTTGTTGACCTTGTCAAGGTCATAGATCGCTTGGGGCAAAATATTATTAGGAATTTCAAGTGTTGAAATTTGCAATGAGATTGCATACCTTCTATGAGATAGTTGGATCCCGATACCCGCTGCGAGTAAGAGTTACTCCTGGAGAGTTTTACACATTACAATTAGCCGATCAAGTAGGTGTCTAGAAAGGTGTTAACGGGGTTATGCCTCTAGGAAAATGAGGTTTACTTTAATTAGGTTCGTGCGAAAGCACGGGGGACCTCCCTCAAAGTACCGACACTGGCCTGGCTGAAAGATTGGCGAACTTGTAGCGCGTAATTAATCCCGGCTAGTATTTCCTTTTAGGATTTGAAGGAAGATTTGACAAAAACAGTGGGAGACATTCTGATTAGATATATTAGATAACCAATCTAATCTTGTAAGAGCATACGCTGAGTGTTTTCTTCTCTCTCTCTCCAGGTAGCGACCATATCATGCCTTAATCAAGATAATAATACGGATATATTGACCGAACCCGCTTGTTATACTGAGCTGGGGAATGTTGGTCCCGCTCCAACTTATAATTGTTATAAGACAGAGCAGGAAATTGGGGAATGCCAGATTTCCCGTGCCGCCCAAACGAAGAAAGTGCATGTTGATGCATCATCTTCGGGTGTGTTCATTACAGAGAACTGTTTCTCAGTATTCTTTACGTCCTGGGTATGAGATACCGGATCAGGATCCCGCATATGTAATCTGTTACATGGGCTACAGAAAGGTAGAGAACTGAGAACGGGTGATAAGTTTCATGAGACAGAAAAAGGTGCAAGTGTTGCAGCCAAGTCTGTTGGTCACTATCACCCTGTATTACCAGAATACATTGATTCTGAACGAATGTTATTAGTTACCGAACCTGATATACAATATCATATCAATCTATTTATTAGTAAAGAAAGGATATAATTTTGTATTGTTGGATAATGTTTTGAATATTTCCTATATCAAGAGTTGATCGGTTCAGGCACGTTATCTAAAAGCATAGATGTTCTAAATCAAACTACAGTTCTTACTATAAAGAACACACACAAGAGGAAGAGTTCAAAAATGAACAAATCCTTCTTGAGGCATTGTAGACTAGGTCATATCAATGCGACCCGACTAGCTGAAGTTACATATAGATGCATATTTAAAATAGTTTGAATTTACATCTTGTGAAACTTGCCGGTCATGTCACAAAGATAAGATGACCATAGTTCTGTTTATTGGAAACAGAGAAAGAGTTAGTGAACTCTTGGGATTGATACAAGATGATGTATGAAGGTCCCCTGTCTACACATGCCAAGTCCGGTTCTTTGTACTTCATTACATTCTCTGATAATCTCTCAAGATTCAGACATGTGTTCCTGTTGAAACATAAGTCCGAAGCTTTTGAGATATTCACAGAATATAAGTTAGAAGTAGAGAACCAAATACGGGTATAAGTATTATGTCCTTTGATGAGATCAAGGAGGAGAATACTTAAGCACGGAGATTCCTGGACTATTCTAAAGGAGAATGAGATTCTCTCTCAGCATTACTCCTCTGTATACACCACAACACGTCGGTGTATCGGGGCGGAGCAATAGCACCCTATGTGATATGGTGTGCTCTATGATGAGTACTACTGAGTTTCTTATTTCCTTTTGGATGTTATGCACTTGTGAAGCTGCACACCTATTGAATAGGGTTCAAATCAAATCAGTTGCCTAGCACTTCATATGTGATATGGAAAGGGAAGAGCCCATATCTTAAGTTTGTTAAGATTTTGGGTTGTCCGGCCTATGTCTAAAAGCAAAATCCGGACAAGCTCGAGGCAAGGTCTGTTATGTAGAACTGGAAAGCTTCCAGCTATACAAACTGCAGCTGATGATTTGGTAGAACCAAAGGATTCAATAGTTTCCAACGAACCTTAGCTTCTCCACCGATCTAGTAGGGTTCCTCACCCACCTGAGAGATACTTTGGTTTCTCTATGACAGTGGGAGCGAGGATTGCATCATGAGATGATGACCCAACTAGTTTCGAGCTGGCCATCAGGAGTGGGACTCTGTAAGAATGGCTGGATGCTTAGCGATCTGAGATGGAATCCTTATACACCAACAAAGTATGGACTTTGGTTGCTTTATCTAAAGGGTCAAATCCCCATCAGGAGCAAGTATATCTTGAGAAGATTACTTGGTGTACATGGAAAAGTTAAGACTTTCAAAGCTATGCTTAAGTCCATCCAGATCCTACTTGCCACGGCTACACACCATGACTACGATATCTGGCGGTTGGGTGTCATGACTGCTTTTCTAAATGATGATTTGGAAGAGAGCGTCTATAAGTACACAGCCAGAGGGCTTCGTAGACAGTGGGAGCAGCGGAAACGTGTGCAAGATGATTTATAGGGTAAAGCAGGCATCGCGGAGTTGGAACATCTGTTTTGATGTGGTAGTCAAGGAGTTTGACTTCATCAAAATGGTAGATGAACTTTGTATATACAAAAAGGTAGTAGAGAGTATGGTGGTGATCCTCGTAGAGTACGTGGATGATATACTCTTGATAGGGAAGGAGTTTCCTATGCTACGCTCGGTCAATCTCCGCTTATCACAAGGATTCTCCATATAGGATCAAAATGATACCTCCTAAATCCTGGATTTTGGATCTATGAGATAGTTCTAATTGGATGTTAGAATACTCACTAGTTGTAGTGAGATGGTATCAATCGATCCTGGGGAGAATCACTGGAAAGGTTCCAGGGTGATAAGGACGACTGAATGTCAGTCACAGGCATTGTCTTTACCCTCAGTGGAGGGACGGTATGTTGGAAGAGTTCCAAGCTAGATACCGTGACATAGTAGACGATTAAAGGCAAGATACATCGTTACCAAGGATGCTACCAAAGAGGCAGTATGGATATATATAAGTTCATGAGATGAACTTCGTTCCTACCATTGTGTGACAATGGAGTTGTGGCTTTAGCCAAGGAACTACCGTCCCATCTGAAATCTAGATATAATTCTTAGGCAGTATCACCTGATCATAGGAGATGGTTGATCTCCAGTGAGATCGAGGTTAGGAGAGTAGACACAGAGGACGACAGCGCGGATCCACTCACAAAGGCCTTTTTCCCAGTAGAGACTTTTATGGGATGGTTGAGTATGAGATACTTCAACCGCAGCTAATTGTTGGGTATGCGATACCACAACAGATGGCCCTAGTGCAAGTGGGAGATTGTTAGTTATATGTATGCCCTAGAGGCCATTACTGTACATACGATGTATATTGTAATGGATGCTTGGACATATATAAGGAGGACTTTCTTGCTCGACATGATAGTATGCTATCTGGTTGTACTTTATCTTAACATGTACTCTGATTGTCTCTATATTACATGTTGATAAAGCCCTTAGGATATGTACTCGACTACTGGGACTATGATGAGATCATACTAGTGGGGCCACGGTAGTCGACGAGTACATCCTATAACTGTTCCTAGTCGAGGGTGTATCGAGACAGGGCATCGATACACCAGAGTAGACTAGCGTATACGCATCTTGACCCATATGATGGACGATGGATGATCCCATATCCATCGGTGTTTGACATCAAGGATGGTGTACGGGTGCTCAGTGGAGACTGGGTACACTGGACGGACTCGCCGAGAACTCCCAGATGGTATTATACCTCACGTCAGATGGCAGTTCTCCGGTGACACTGGTACAGAGTAGTCTGTTGACCCGAGATCGTCATAGAGTCTTGTGTGATTCCCACTGTGCTTTGATTTCCATCATACCATGTCCAAGAGGGCGTGCAAAAAGGTGGCTTTTGGGTACAGTCCCGAATCACATGGAGGCAATGAGCGATAGGAGGGGATTCGTCTCTCCCGGTATAGGGAGTTAATGTTGTGCTGTGTTCGATTGGCTATAACCGGAAATCCCTGGCCAGGGTTGCTGAGATTTACTGGTAAGTGTTATCAGTAGTTTCTCGAACTGTTATAGACCTCATATCGACACGACTTATCGAGCTACTGGGGTCTGACGTTTACCACCCCTAGGCGAGATATGCAACATATCAGATGACGAGACCGGACTGTACGGGAGTGTTACTGTTTGGATTCACAGGAGAATGTACAGGCTTGCTTGTTGATCTTCTGAGCGCTCAATACCTGGGTGGCTGTTACGTTTAGCTGACCGCTTGCAGCTTGTGGGTGTTTGATATGATCATCACCTACTGCCGGCCTATTGACGATTCTTTAGAGTCCTACACAGAGGTTTCTTGGCTCAGGCGAAACGGAGTAGGGGCACATATGTGATATGTGCGGGACCGAGGATAATGCGATATGAGATACCGTATTCTATTCTTACGATATTTGATATCAGCCGGGTCATCGGATCAAGTGTTGATTCGATGAATCGGTACGGATAAATATTAGTCGGTTATATGCGATATAGCCGGATTTTCGGATCAAGTGTTGATTCGATAATTTAATGTATAATAATATATATGATATATTAAATTACATTAACTAATATTAGCTCACTAAAAGATTCTTTTTCTCACTCGGGTAATACGTTGATATATATGTGATATATGTTAATTGTATTATTTTATTTGGTTACAATAAATATTATATATGTGATATATAATATTGTAACATGATATGATAAATAACGCAACATGTTTAGTAGAGATTAAACAAGATTAGGGTTTAATTTGGGTTAATTCTTTCTAGATGATTCTAGAAGGTTTTGTTTTGTCATGGAAAAGATATTTACACATGACTCATCTTTAACCTAACCCAAAGCCTACACCCTTGGTTAATTCTCTACAATGGTTTAGCAACCATGGTTGCATTATTGATCATTATCTTCTTTCATTATTCCTCACAAAAGGATTCTTATCATATTGTTCATCTTCTTCCTTCTTCTCTTTTCATGAAAAAGCTTTCTAGCTTTTTCTAAGTGATGCAAAATGAGTGAGAATAAGAAAATAAAAGAGAGCAAAAATCCTACTTCATCATCCTCATCTATCCTTGCCATTTAGATGATGGTGTTCACTTCATATTATGAGTGTTAGCTTGTGTTAACGAAACTTCAAGGTAGATCATCTTTGTATCGAAGATCAGAAGCAAGACTGCATCTTTCTTTTCATAGAACCTCTCGAGAGTCCGGAACACGATGATCGCAGCGAAGGGACCTCAACACGGAGCTTTAGAAGTGAAGGACCGGATCTACAAAGGTTTTAATCCCTCTCACTTAGTGTTAAAGTGTTTAACATGTTTGTTTTTGCCTAAACCCTAGTTTAAAGATCCGGCTTCGGGTTTTTCGGCACGGCTAATTTTTTAATCGGGCATGGTTGATGCCTCGTAGACCCTTGTGCGCGTGCCTAGCAACCCTACACTCTTTTCTTACTTGCTTTTACATTCATGCAATTTATTACCTTGCTTTACTTGCTCTTTAATTCCATGTCATTTATTTACTTTCATGTGTTGCTCTTTTCTTCTCTTTGCTCTTTTTGGTTTGTTGTTGAGATGGTTGTAAATATGTGTTGTTAGTAAAAAAATACGATATTGTAAGTTACGGATTTCGTTTCAAATTTCTTTTCCCGTTATTTTCTATTGAACTCCGCCCAAACCTTACGCAAGGGCTCCATTAGGCACCCTACCCTACCAAGGTATCGGTGATCCCTAACCGCGACCGGTTGCGTTTGGTTTCGCCGGAGGCGAAAGTAAAGCGACAAGAACGGACAGACAAGGGTCAATAAGCTGGATTTTATGAATACCGTGCTTAAATACCCTAATCCACGTTGTTGCCGATTGCTCTAGTTTCAATTGGTCAAGACTCGGCTCAAAGGTTTGAGTACGAATTCAGTAGCTTACACTATTGTATTTTTTCCTTACAAGCTTTATACTTTGCATATAACACATAGGATAGATATAAACAATCCGCCACGCGCATTAACTCATGAAAACAAGAACTTAAAACGCTCCGTCTCCCTATGGATCGACCCATACTCATTGCGGCTAGCTGCAAAGTGACACCGTCCTGATTGCGGTTAACTTTAGAACTTCAAATACACGACACGCCAAAAGCGTGCCAATCAAATGGCGCCGTTGCCGGGGAGACGGTAACGTTTTTATTTTTGTTATTTTGGGTTAATCTTGTTAATATCCATCTAACACTTTTTCTAAAAAACAAACTAAAAATTTCAAAAAACCAAAACCAAAACAAAAACTAACATTTAACCAATTTTTGCTCTCTGGATTTCTTACCTGCTATCACTCTGGATCTAAAATAAAAAGATAAACAATACTAGTGAGATATTACTTGAATAGTGTGATCACAGAAGAAGTTTGGAGCCCAATCTCCAAGATCAAACCGGCGACATCCCCTTCAAAACCGAGCTCGCCGGCCTGTTCACCTCATTTTGCCTCCAATTTTCCTCTGTGCTCAAGTGTTCTATTTTTGTCCCATTTTTATTGCTTGTTTTTTTTTTAATTTTCAGTGTGCAGGTATTTGGGCATTCGTATCGCTTTTTCGCACTAACATCCATTTTTTCCGACATTTGTAGATTTTTACGGATTTGCGAACTGCGATCGTTGGAGCAAAGTGTACATTCAAAGTTAAGGTGATTATGAAGTACAGTGCCAAAGATCCGGGTAGTTTGACCCCCGCAAGCAAACTTTCCAAGCTATTCGGATTCAATTCAAACGAGGGTTTCTGAACCCGAAAATTTATCGGTATGTACTTTACTAACACTTTCTTCTCAAATCCGACGCATCCACTATAATATCTTTGCAGGATTCTTTGCAAGTTCGCTGTCAAACGCAAAAATCTTGACTAACCCGTATTTATTGCAGTGCCGAGCTTAAACGAAAAAATGATTGTTTGATTATTTGAATAATTCTTTTTCATTGATTTGTGCATTGTATCCATTAATACGGACTTAAGGGCAAGCGAACCCCACAACATACGGTAAAGGATTTCATCCCCTTTTCCGTGGCCCACAAATCACGAATTGAGCATAACGTATACCCACACAAATTTTCAAAAGAAACTAGACTTTAAGCCTTAAGGACTTCGCGCTCACTAGCAGAAATTAACTGTGTTTAGAATACCGCTTAACGGTATATCATTCCCGGGGTGTCTAGGAAAGTGTTCACGACGAAACCACCAAAAGAGAAAGGGTTATTTAATTAAGGACCTTCGCGAAAGCGTCGGAAAACTTCCCCTTATCTCTGCACTTACCTGGCCTCGTGATCAGTATATCTTGAGCCTGCTTCTCGACACAGTTTTACTTCCACAATCAAGTTCTTGAGCAGGTCTAGTTGACCTAGGTGAACCCTAGACCGATTAGGTATGTGGTATTTTGTGTCATGATTCTTTTTGTCCAGATTCTTTTTGTGTGTATATTTCATTCTTTTGTTAATAACTAACTTAAAAAAATCACATTCTTTTGTCCTCTCCTTTCTCTCTTCATATCATGGGTGCCCCACCTAGAAAAACTCTTGCCGAACTTTGGTACCCACAACCAAACATTACTTATGGTTCTTGCTTTGGTCAAACGTCGAACGATCCATCCATGCCAAAAATTTCTTTGAAAGATCGGATAGACACGTCTAGGACAAACAATTGGACTCCGCAATCCACTTTGTATCAACCGTTTCAACCTTCCCCACCTTCTTACGTTGATACCCCTTTTGAGAGTCCTGTTGTAACTCAAAGACCTATGTCTATTGCTGACTGAATCGAACAATCTCGTAGCCGATCTTTCACTCCTTTCACCACTGCAAATTCTTTTGATCAACAATTCCAGTCACCTTCTTATCCAAATGTTGATCCTACTCCTGTCCAACCATTCGATTCCTACCAGTCCTACCCGACTTTTACACCTTCCCTAGACTTTGCTTCTGCACAGCCTTTTGGGAGCTTCCAGTATTCAAACAACTTTGAATCTTTTACTGAAAGCCCCCACAACCCAAGTCTAGTCTGGAACGGTCGTTAGAAGACTTTCGGGTAGCGTCATACCAACATATGATGGATTTGAATGCGTCCATGTCCGTCCTCATACAACCTAGTTACCCGGTAGCTAGTTTCCAACTAGCTTCACATTTTCCAATGTATGATGAGGCAGTAGGATAGGCTAAGAATTTGAGTAGTGAGAGTGAGCTGTACACCCTTCCAAATCAAACCTACCCGTTCCAAATTGAATCGCACAACTCTAGTTTTAAATATCTATCAAGTGTCCCAAATGATTTACCAAGTGAAGATAGAATGCTTGATGAGTTGTGCGACTTTGTAGTGTTTGATTTACCAGATTGTGAAGGGACCCGGTCGAGTGAAACCACACCAAATTCTTTTGACCTCTACACCTTCATTCTAGAACCTGAATTGATTAATATCCATGCTTTTGATGAGGTATCTGAGAATATTGATTTTCACTTGATTGAGGATATTGACGCTGTAGGTTCCTAGGCACACTAGTGAGGTCTCACAAGGCATAAACCATGCCAATTTCAAAAATTACGGTGCCGAGAAACCCTAATACAGATCGTTGGCTAGAAGTTTAGGCGAAAAAGAAACTAGTTAACAACTTAACTAAATGGTAAACGGAAATACAACCTTTGTAGATCCGGTTCTCCACCTCCATAGCTCCGTGATGAAGTCCTCTCCGCTGTCCAAATCGAACCATGACTCTCACGGTGGTTTCATCGGAGAAAAGAGCGGGCAAGGTCGTCGGCTTCGTGCCAAAGATGATCTACGTCGAGGCATCACAAGATCAAGCTCCCACTTCACCAAGTCATGAAACTTGTGAAGAAAACACACTCTACTACTTGGCAAGAGGTAGAGGATGAAGAAATAGGAAGTGGGTACAATTTAGAATTGGATTTCTCACTCTTTATCATCAATCACCATTGATGACCTCAAGGTTTTCTTCTTGAGTTCAAGGAAGAAGAAGAAGAAATGATATCATAAGTTAATTAAAAAAAGAAAAGAATAATCCATTCTTATCATAACATAACCCAAGTTAAGTGTAGAGAATTGACCAAGGTTAAAGAATGGTTAGGGTTAAGGAGATGAGACAAAAATGGTGACTTAATGAAAGCTTCATGAAGCTTCATGTTGAAAACAAAACTAGCCACCATTTTTCACTTCTTTTCCTTTTCTCATTTATCTTTTAAATGCAAATGAAAAGATAAATGAATGAATAAAAGAAAACCCTAATCATTTACTTAACCTAGGTTTAATTCATTACACTTAACAAAAAAGATATGTATCATCAAACATGATACAATCAAGTGCACAAAAATCATATCGCATATGCAATGCGCACACCCGAGTGAGAAAATCCATTTAAAGTGAACCAATACTAGTTAATGCAAAGTAATATATCAAATATATAATTATACATTAAATCATTAAATCAACACTTGATTTAACGATCCGGTCATATCGCATATAACCGACCAGTATCCTATGTATCGGCTTATCGAATCAACCTTTGATTCGATAACTAGGGTATATCGCATATAACCTAATCGATACATTCATCGCGAGAATGGAATACGGTATCACATACACGCATTATTCTCGGTCCCGCACATATCTCATATGCGCTCCTATTTCGTTTCGCTTGAGCCAGGAAACCTCTGTGTAGGACTCTAAAGACTCGTCAATACGCCGGCAGCAGGCGATGATCATATCAAACACCCACAAGCCGCAAGCGGTCTGCTAAACGTAACGGCCACCCGGGAATTGAGCGATCTGAAGATCGACGAGCAAGCCCGCTCACACTCCAGTGAATCCGACCAGTAACACTACCGTACAGTCCGGTCTGATCGTCTGATATGTCGCATATCTCGCCTAGGGGTGGTAAACGTCAGACCCCAATAGCTCGATAAGTCATGTCGATATGAGGTCTATAACTATTCGAGAAACTACTGGTAACACTTACCAGTAAATCTCAGCAACCCTGGCCAGGGATTTCCTGTTATAGCCAATCGAACACAGCACAACATCAACTCCCTATACCGGGAGAGACGAATCCCCTCCTATCGCTCATTGCCTCCATGTGACTCGGGACTGTACCCAAAAACCACCGTTTTGCACGCCCTCTTGGACGTGGTAAGATGGAAATCAAAGCACAGTGGGAACCACACAAGACTTTATGACGATCTCGGGTCAACAGACTACTCTGTACCAGTGTCACCAGAGAACTGCCATCTGACGTGAGGTATAATACCATCTGGGAGTTCTCGGCGAGTCCGTCCAGTGTACCCAGTCTCCACTGAGCACCCGTATATCATCTCTGATGTCAAACACCAATGGATATGGGATCACCCATCGCCCATCTGTATGGGTCGAGAAGGTATACGCTAGTCTACTCTGGTATATCGATGCCCCGTCTCGATACACCCACGACTAGGGACTTTGAAGGATGTACTTATGGACTACCCTGTCCCCACTAGTATGATCCGTATCATAGTCCAGGTAGTCAAGTACACATCCTAGGGGCTTTACCAACATGTAACAGAGAGACAATCAGTATACACGTTAAGGTAAAGAGCAACCAGATAGCATACTATCATATCGAGCAAGAAAGTCCTCCCTATATATGTCCCAGCATCCACTACAATATACATCCTATGTACAGTAATGGCTTCTAGGGCATACACATAACTAACAATTTCCCACTTGCACTAGGGCCATCTGTAGCAGTGGTTGCAGTATCTCATACTCAACCATCCCATAAAAGTCTCTCTCTGGGATCAGGCCTTTGTGAGTGGATCCGCTGTGTTGTCCTCTGAGTCTACTCTCCAAACCTCGATCACCCTGGAGATCAAGCATCTCCATGATCAGGTGACACTGCCTTAGAATATGTCTGGATCACTGATGGGACCGGCGTTCCTTAGCATAAGCCACAACTCCATTGTCACACAATGAGAGGAACAAAGTTCATCTTATGAACTAATATACACCCAGACTGCTTCTTTGGTAGCATTTTAAGTAGCGATATATCCTGCCTTTATCGTCTAGTATGTCACGGTGTCTAGCTTGGAACTCTTCCAACATACCGTCCCTTTACTGAGGGTAAAGACAATGCCTGTGACTGACACTCAGTCGTCATTATCACCCTGGAACACTTCCAGTGATTCTCCCCAGGATCAACTGATACCATCTCACTACAACTAGTGAGTATCCTAACATCCAATTAGATCTATCTCATAGATCTAAAATCCAGGATTTAGTAGGTATCGCTTTGATCCTATGTGGAGAATCATTGTGATAAGCGGAGATTGATCGAGCGTAGCATAGGAAACTCCTTCCCTATCAAGAGTATGTCATCCACGTACTCTACGAGGATCGTCACCATACTCCCTACTACCTTTTTGTATATACAAGGTTCATCTACCATTTTAATGATGTCAAACTCTTTGACTATTTCATCAAAACAGATGTTCCAACTCCGCGATGCCTGCTTTATCCCATAAAGCATCTTGCACACGTTTCCGCTGCTCCCACTGTCTACGAAGCCCTCTGGCTGTGTACTTATAGACGCACTCTTCTAAAACATCATTTAGAAAAGCAGTCATGACACCCAACCACCAGATATCGTAGTCATGGTATGTAGCCGTGACAAGTAGGATCTGGATGGACTTAAGCATAGATCCTTAGAAAAAGGTTTCATTATGATCCATATCTGGTCAATTATGCAAACCTTTAACAAGTCTAGCTTTGAAAGTCTCAACTTTTCCATCTACACCAAGTAATCTTCTCAAGATATACTTGCTCCTGATGGGGATTTAACCCTTCAGATATAGCAACCAAAGTCCATACTTTGTTGGTGTATAAGGATTCCATCTCAGATCGCTAAACATCCAGCCATTCTTACAGAGTCTTACTCTCGATGGCCTGCTCGAAGCTAGTTGGGTCATCATCTCATGATGCAATCCTCGCTCCCACTGTCATAGAGAAACCGAAGTATCTCTAAGGTGGGTGAGGAACCCTACTAGATCGGCGGAGAGGGTGAGGTTCGTTGGAATCTACTGAATCCTTTGGCTCTATCAAATCATCTGCTGCAGTTTGTATAGCTGGAACATTTCCAGTTCTACATAACAGACCTTGCCTCGAGCTTGTCCGGATTTTGCTTTTAGACATAGCCCGGACAACCCCAAATCTTAACCAACTTAAGATATGGGCTCTTCCCTTTCCATATCACATATGAAGCGGTAGGCAACTGATTTGATTTGAACCCTATTCAATAGGTATGCATCTTCTCAAGTGCATAACTCCCAAATAGGTAACTCAGTAGTACTCATCATAGAGCACACCTTATCATATAGGGTGTGATTGCTCCGCCCCGATAAACCATCGTGCTATGGTGTATTCGGAGGAGTAATGCTGAGAGAGAACCTTATTCTCCTTTAGAATAGTCCAGGAATTCCGTGCTCAAGTATTCTCCTCCCTGATCTCATCATAGGACATAATACTTATACCTGTATTTTGGTTCTTTACTTCTAACTTATATTCTGTGAATATCTCAAAAGGTTCGGACTTGTGTTTCAACAGGAACATATGTCTGAATCTCGAGAGATTATCAGAGAATGTAACGAAGTACAAAGAACCAGTCTTGGCATGTGTAGACAGGAGACCTTACATACATCATCATGTATCAGTCCCAAGAGTTCACTAACTCTTTCTCTGTTTCCAATAAACAGAGCTGAGGTCATTTTATCTTTGTGACATGACTCGCAAGTTTCATGAGATGTAAATTCAAACTGATTTAAATATGCATCTACATGTAACTTCAGCTAGTCGGGTCGCATTGATATGACCTAGTCTACAATACCACAAGAAGGATTCGTTCATTTCTGAACTCCTCCTCTTGTGTGTGTTCCGTATACTAAAGAACTGTAGTTTGATTTAGAACATTAATGCTTTTAGATAACGTGCCTGAACCGATCAACTTTTGATATAGGAAATGTTCAAAACATTATCCAACAATACAAAATTATATCCTTTCTTTACTAATAAAGAGATTGATATGATTTTGTATATCAGGTTCGGTATCTAACAACATTCGTTCAGAATCAATGTATTGGTAATACAGGGTGACAGTGACCAACAGACTTGGCTGCAACACTTGCCCCGTTTTCTGCCTCATGAAACTTATCACCCGTTCTCAGTTCTCTACCTTTCTGTAGCCCTATGTAACATATTACATATCTGGGATCCTGATCTGGTATCACATACCCAGGACGTAAAGGATACTGAGAAACAGTTCTCTGTAATGAACACACCCGAAGATGATGCATCAACATGCACTCTCTTCGTTTGGGCGGCACGGGAATTCTGGTAATCCCCAATTTCCTACTCTGTCTTATAACAATTATAAGTTGGAGCAGGACCAACGTTTCCCAGCTCAGTATAACAAGCGGGTTCGGTCAATATTCCGTATTATTATCTTGATTAAGGCGTGATATGGTCGCTACCTGGAGAGAGAGAGAAGAAGACACTCAGCGTGCGCTCTTGCAAGAATAGATTGGTTATTATTTTATCTAATCAGGATGGCTCCCACTGCTTTTTATCAAATCTTCCTTCAAACCCTAAAAGGAAAGACTAGCCGGGATTAATTACAAACTACAAGTTCGCCAATCTTTCAGCCAGGCCAGTGTCGGTACTTTGAGGGAGGTCCCCCGTGCTTTCGCACGAACCTAATTAATGTAAACCTCGTTTTCCCAGAGGCGTAACCCCGTTGACACCTTTCTAGACACCTACTTGATCGGCTAATTGTAATGTGTAAAACTCTCCTAGGAGTAACTCTTACTCGTAGCGGGTATCGGGATCCAACTATCTCATATAAGGTATGCAATCTCATTGCAAATTTTAACACTTGAAATTCCCGATAATATTTTGCCCCTAGCGTCCTATGACCTTGACGGAGGTCAACAAACCATAGGCTATTAGTCAAGTTCAACCCTTCATTTCTTGATCGAATTAAACCCACCCGCACGACCCTTGACGGAGGTCAACAAGGCCGCACGACTACCCTAATCCAATCTGCATCATATGCATAAGCAGATAAATACTAGTTAGCTACCGCACACTATGCCTTGACGGAGGTCAACAAACGTAGCACGAATACTAAATAGGACTTATCTGAAATGACGGAGGGCTACGACAGGTTTTTCTGAAAACCTATTACGTAATGAACTTGATATCGTTGTAGAATCAAATGATTTTAAAATGGAGTGCTTTTGAGGCTTTTCCAGTTTTGCTAAAGGAGTCACTCCCGGTGAAGGGATCGTCGGTCCTTTCCTCGTCGAATGAGGTGCTGGATATATCATATATATCACTGTGCAAAGCAGAAACACTTAAAAGCAATCAAAAGACAAACCGAGTGTGTAGCATCTTCCAGTTATTGCTAAAGGAGTCACTCCAGGTGAAGGGATCTCGGTCCTTTCCTTATCGAATAAGGTGCAGGATATATCATATATACCGCTTTGCAAAGCAAGAACTGTAGCTACCTGTTTTATTTTGAAATTCGATTCTACAACATCTTAGGTTTCTTTTCTTTCATTAATCTCATTAATGAAGTCCCATCATTTAAGTTACCTAAACATCACAGATAAATACGACGTACACTTATGCCATCTGCATTCGCCTCGATGTCCCCTCGTGAACCGTTAGGTTAGGTAACTAACGGCAGAGCAGGGCAGGGATCGCACGGGTGTAAAACATAAGTAACGCCTATATAATATATCATATATACTATATACAGTATCTATCACAGAATATCACATGATTACATCACAGATATCGCAGCAGAAGAAACATATGGAATATTGGATATACTAGGACGTCCGTGTTTTCAATACGAGCCAGTATAAAACACGGATTCCACGGTCGCGATGAATAGCCAAACCCACACCCCAAGACCCCTACGAGAGCGGCAAGCAACCCTACCAATTCTAGGGTTAGGAGACCCGGACTCGACTCCTCGAGTTGGTCTCCCACTGGACCCCAGAACCCGGTTACTTGTGTTCCCCTCCTTGGGTCTATCCTAGTGCGGAAAAGTAAATAATATACAAATGGTGACATCTTCCGCAACCTAGAAGTGCCCCAATAAAAGAATATTACATACAAGTGTTTACATGAATGAAAATGAAAAACACTCATCTCACATAAAAAACCCCGGCTATTCAAACACGACGATCCAATATAACATATCCAGCAACACATAACATCGCATGTCATCAACGTAAGTAAATATGCCCATCCCAATTGTCGTTGACATATAGCAACGAAACCGGCGATATCACATATTACACTTACGGTCACAGAAAAGAAAGTGTAAAACTACAACAGTTGGAATCCGCAACCTACTTAGACATCACATGCCTAATCAAATGAAATACTTAGACATCGCATGCCTAACAATTATAAACCCCGCATTTCAGTCTCATTATCGAAAACACTTTTCAATATCAAGTCGGGCAATTCAACAAGATTCCCGACATCCTGATCGAATGCTCGTCGCAAACTTTAGTAGGCAGCCGCACCCCCGATACCATCGACGAAGTGCACTAAGGCGGAACACCGCTGCCGCGAGCACCCGAACGGATGCTTTCGGCGACGGGGTTCTCCTACAGTCACTTGGTCGGGGCTATGGAGCGAGGCTGTCTATTAAGTTTACCCGGCGAGTATCCGCGTACGCTACGTGATTGCGACGGACTTTTGATCACATCAAAATTCCGTGGCAACCGATCAAGTGAGACTAAACTGCTATGTTTATAACATTCATTCAGTTATCTCATAACTACTTGTGAATTCCAATTGTTGTATCATATTCCGGATAAACAGAAAATGTTAAACTTTCCGATTGAACATTCGAACACCCAAGTTTTCCCGAAACAGCTCAACACATGAAATAAGTCTAACAACATTCAGTTCATGCCTCAGTACCAACGGTCCAGCCGTAGAAGGGTCAAGCCAACGCCTCACATGTGGCACACCGTACTGCCCCAAACCCGAAGGTTCAAAGGGCAGTTCAAGACGGTCACATAATCGAGTTAAGGTTTGTTGTCTTCTAGAGGGACCATCGCGTTACTTGCACTACTTAGAACGTCTTTAAACCACGGAAAGATCCAACACTTGGAAATTTCCCGACAGGGGAAAAGTTGGGTATTTATATCCGGTCGAACTTTTTAACATATTCTAAAATTTCCGGAAAGCCACATAGACAAAGTTAGACAATCCGATCGAAACACCGAGTCCCCAATACAACCCAGAAAACTCAACTCTTGAGTTCAGAAAAAAAAATATATCCCAGGAAAACCAGCACTGCAAAATAGGAATTACTGTGCAAAATTCAATGGTAGAAGAGACAAAAGGGCCGCGGAACAGCCGCATTAGCACGCTAATGCCGCGGTTCCGCCGCACTTTAGAAAGATCATTAGGTAATTTTTGCACCGTAATTCTTAGAATTTCCTGCTGAATTTCCTGCATATTTTTAATTTGGAAAAAACCCAATTTTTGGAAAAAGTCCAGAGAGCAAATACGGGTTAGGGTTTCGGGTCGATCGGGTTTCAAACTTCGTCTACGCATCGCCTAAGGCTCTATCTAGGCTCTGATACCACTGTAGGGTTCCTAGGCACTCTCAAGAGGTCTCACAAGGCATCGAACATGCCAATTTACAAAAATACGGTGCCGGGAAACCCTAACAAGGACCGTTGGCTAGAAATCTAGGCGAAACATTAAACTAGTTAACAACTTAACTAAATGGTAAACGGAAATACAACCTTTGTAGATCCGGTTCTCCACCTCCATAGCTCCGTGATGAAG